>JAUCNO010000425.1:6603392-6622080 GCA_032353835.1 Enteromius viviparus
TCTTCGAATCTTTTGGAAAAGGCCAATGAATATTGGCGTGCAATAATTACAGCCAGGTGCACCTTATCACAGCGTGATTATAAGAGGGCACGGCTGGATTGCACATGCAGCTTTTCGCTTTCGGAGCCTCGTCTGAAGTATCGAGTCTGCTGGAGGAGAACACTCTCATTTTCAAGAGTTCCTGTCCGAGTTCATGCTCTCTCGTCATTGCAGCATATTCAACTGGGCAGCTTTCAACGGACCCGCGAGACTGGCAGCCTTTTCACACCTGGCCACCAGCTCCTCCCCCCTCGACGGAGGTGCAGCCAGGGGGTACGTGGTCATCCCCCAGGGCGAGTGCGCTGTGTTGAGGCCACACAGCGGCGCCGCCTGGCATGGACTGCCACGGCCCCCGTCTGAGGCGCGTACGACCTCATCCTCTTTCGCGTGCCGAGCTTACCACGCTGCCGGGCAGGCTGGTACCACCTTGCACGGTTTGGCTAAACTCCAAGTGTTCCAGCACTGCACGAGGGTGAATCTGACCAAGGAGTTATACAGGAATTTCATGACTTAACCGACTTCGCTCTTTGGAGACGAATGTCGCCGCACGTGCCATTGGTCAGGTGATGTCCACACTAGTGGTTAAGGAGCGACACCTCTGGCTCGACCTCGCTGAGATGGCCGATGTTGACAAAGCCCACTTTCTTGACGCACCCATCTCGCAGGTTGGCCTCTTCGGTGACACTGTCAAGGGCTTTACCCAAGAGACGGAGACAGTAGGACAGGTCCTACAGCGTGGGTGGTATGTCAAGTCCCCCAGCGCCCCGCCTCAGTATCCTCCGTCCCCGGCCGAAGCACACAATGATAGGCTGGCACGACGTCGAGCTGGCCGCGGGTGTTCATAGGGGGGTACGAGGCAATCCCTCATGTTGAGCCTGCCGTTGCGGTGCATCTGTGTACGCGCGATAGTACTCCCTGTCAGGGTCGTCCAGGGCATGTAAGCTGTCGTCCGCTCTGGCCGGCAAGACTTACTATGCTGCTGGGCAGGCTGCTACCACTTTGCATAAGATGGCGACACTGCAGGTCAAGGACTGGCTGTACCAGACTTCTTGCAACATCCAGCGAGCAAAGACCTCTGAGTACACTGACGTGCCGCGTAAGGTTTTCCCTGGGCAACCGGGAAAAAGAGCAATTTTTCTGCAGTTGGTGAAACATTCTCCAGAATGTCGATCCGACCGTGCATTTCTGGGTGCGGAAGTTTCCTCACCTCTGTGGACGTACACGAGCGCTGTTTCACGTGCAGGCATTCTTTGCGAGTGTATGACCATGGCTACATTGAGGACACGCCTCTCATTCATGAGACAACTCCCCTTGCGTCCTTCCTGCAGTTAATTCTTGGACCGTAGCAAGTTCAAGGTTCCTGCGCCGAGTCGCTTGGGGGACCTCCAGGTGACAGTTCAGAATGTTCCATCCAGTGTGACAGCCCTGCGGACTTCTGACGCACCCTTGGTCCTCCTGAAGGAGGCCGCTACCCCTGTAAAAGGGCCGAGTGTGTCCTTCGGGGCACCTCGAGAGGTCAAGATGTCTTCGGCAGCATCAGAGGTTGAGTCTGATTGTAGGCTGAAGCCGCACTGACAAGGCGCCGCACCGCGGCATCTGCCCCATCTGCGGCGGATAACAAACTGTCGGCTATGCTCATCCATGCAGTGGCAGGAATCGGCGTGGAGGTGCCCTGTGCACCTGCAGCTAACCCTTCACGACTGAATGATTGGTTTCTGTGAGCCAGAGATGTGGCCCCACCGTGCTCTCCCCCAGTGCCTTTGTTCCTGAAGGTGCACGAAAAGCTTACCAGGTCGTGGCGAGACCCTTACTCATCACATCTGCGCCCAGGCTCTTCGCCCCTCATCGCTCTAAATGGCGATGCAGCCAGGGGGTACGAGGCAATCCCTCATGTTGAGCATGCCATTGTGGTGCATCTGTGTCCTTGCGGTACTGCTCCCTGTCGGGGTCGTCCAGGGCATGTAAGCTGTCGTCCGCTCTGACAGGCAAGGCTTACTATGCTGCTGGGCAGGCTGCTACCACCTAGCATGTGATGGCGACACTGCAGGTCTACCAGGCCAAAGCATTAAAAGAGAGATGAGAGTGGCCCTAACCAGGGGGCTATGTGGGAATTCCACGCTGCGGCTGACTTCATTCTCTGGGCAACAAAAGTCACAGCGCGTGACCTTGGTTAGGTGATGTCCACCAAGTTGGCCCAGGTGCGACACCTATGGCTGAACCTGGAGCAGATGCCGGACGCCGAGAAAGCACGAGCTGGGCAGCTGCAGCCGCAGTCACGCTGCTGGGCTTGCTTCATAAGAGGCCGATTCAGTGCTGGTTACACGATCGGGTCCAGAGATGGGCAAAGCACTGTGGCACACTCCGGATTGGCGTTTTCCTGCAGTGTCGCCGCCTATTCAGACCGTATTTCCCACCGGGTCGGAATACCCCTGGGACAGGTGTCCAGCAGGGATGCCTCCTCCACAGGCTGGGGTGCTGTATGCAATAGCAAAGCAGACAAGCGTCCAGCTGCTTTGGCATATAACATTGCCTCGAGTGGTTAGCTGTGCTTCTCCCACAAGCACGGCTGGTCCGGGCGGACAATACAGCGGTCATTGCGTACATCAACACACACTACGCTCCCGCTGCATGGCACGACTCGCCCGCCATCTGCTCCTGTGGAGTCAAGCTGTGCACTGTTCACATTCCAGGGATAGTCAACCTTGAGCTGATCATGGCAGTCTACCCACCCTGGAGAATGGCGACAGGTAGTCCAGCTGATATGGAGCCACTTTGGTGCACCTGAGCGTTGTCAAGTGCACGCCA
Source organism: Enteromius viviparus (assembly GCA_032353835.1). NCBI lineage: Eukaryota > Metazoa > Chordata > Actinopteri > Cypriniformes > Cyprinidae > Enteromius > Enteromius viviparus. The sequence continues at coordinate 6,606,237 of JAUCNO010000425.1, forward strand.
ATGTTGTTTGGCCTTTTGTTTAAAGCTCAAAAGCAATTGGTCTCTCTGGCTAGTTCCCATATGTAACGTCTCTGTTCCCTCCTTCAGGGAACGTGGGTTACGTTCGTAACCTAAACGTTCTCTTTTACTTGTTGGATGGAAGCTTTATTTGCATTTTTTTAATGCAATATTCCAGTTTTGTAAGTTTAATTCAAATCTTTGGATTAAAACACAGCTAAAAACATAGCTATACAAATAAGAAGAAATTTGAGCAGCAAATCAGCATATCTGGGGTGCATTTCCCATAGGCATGGTTAGCCTACTATGGTCGCAGGTTCCATCGTTACTAGCGTAGTTCAATGATTTTGTGTTTTTCCGAAAGCATAGTTCAAATGAACATTCGCAGTCAACATCACAAACGCTCGTGGTTTGAACTACAGCTTTGGACCTGTGGTAAGAGGGATAGTTTCTTGTTAGTAAGATATATGGGCTTTAATAAATATTGCTCTTGGGCACACACAGCAAATTAACATGCATTACTATTATCTTTATCTTCCATTCTATTTAAATATAAAAAGTGATTTAAATATGTATTTTTGAACATCCATTCTAAACGTTGTTTTTGAAAAGTGCGCAAGCGAAAAAAAGCCTAAGGGAACCTCGGAGTATGACATAAGAGGGAGACAGTAAAGATTGGAGTAATGATGAGAAAAATTCAGAAAAATATATCACAATATTAATGTTTTTACTGTATCATTTATGTATATAGAGACAACCTTCAAATACATAAAAAAGAAAATGATTCCCAAAGTTTGATATTATTTATATTATATCATATTTACAAGATTTTTAATTATTTATTTATAGATTTTTTTTTAATTTTCAGGAAAATAATGTCACTGTCATGCCCAGCTGGAGCTGCCAGCTAAAGACTGTGTGTGCACTCCAGTTCTCTTTGTAATCTGTGTTTTGTGTCTGTTTTCTTACCTGGACTCCATTCCCCAGAATGCACCTCTCCTTCACAGCTGTTCTGAATTAGGTTCAATGATTCAATCAGTACCACCTGTATATATACCAGTCTGTTTGTTTGTCTGTCAACCTGTCTATTTCCCACTCCGTGTTTTCCTCTGTGTTCTGATCTGTTGTTTACCGACCTCGCCTGTTTTTGACCACCGCCTTTGTTTTGCCCTTTTGATTGTGTTTTCTGTCTACCGACCTACGCCTGAACTCTGACCATTCTCTTGCTGTATCTCCACTATTCCTGTCTGCTACCGATCGGCCCTGCTTGTGAGACCTCGTTCTTTAATAAAACAACTTGCATGTGAATCTGAACGCCTCCTTGCCTTTCTCCTTCGTGACAACCTGCATTGGTATGTATTATTTTTACAGCATGAAGTTTGGGTATTATACTCTAGTAAATGAACCAACAGGAATAAAAGAATATAACTTGCAGTGGTAAAGAACACATTTAGACTTTGTAACAAATCATTCCTTCAGGAACAGCTGTCAAGAAGCGGACAGGACACAGGAGGCCTAAGGAGAGTCCACTTTCATCAGAGATGAGCTCAGACGCTGAGTGCAGTGTGGTGTGTGCTTTCATATGTGTGGTGATGAGTCCTTAATTGGTGACAGGTGACAGTGATCAATGCTCTGGTGAGGGTGAGCGTTGTGATTGGGTGATGGTGGAGCCTGGTTTGTCTTTGACGAGCAAGGTACTGCCCTCCTAGATATTTTGAGAAGGGCGAGTATCATGGGAAACAGGCAATGGTGTGGTCACTGGGAGTGCTCCTGTTCCACATGATCACCAGCCTTTTCCCCGAGAGCAGCGACATCGGTCTGATGGACACTGATACCTGGTCCCAGCCAGGCTTTTCTAATGGTGAGATCTTCATTTTTAACAATTTCTGATTAGACACAACTGCTTTATAAAAAAGGTCCTTATGGATAATTCAGGATTCTTTCTGCACTCATCCATTTCTAAGCTTTTTTAACATGCCTGATGGAAATACCAATATTGTAAGGTATAGCCTACTGTACATCAGTGGTTTGCAGTTGTGGACTCAAAAGTAGTTCATGGAGCTCTCACCAAATCTCTGATGAACTGAATAAGGTGTGTAGTACTGAAAACTAATGTACAGTCTCAACCTAATAATAAAAGCATGACAGGGTCATCAGGACAATAACACAAATATATCACATCAAATGTGGCCTCTACAGGAAAAAACTAAATAAGACTTGACTCTATATTTCACTTCACAAATGCATGACATTACACATTAAAGCACATTTATTAATCTGAAAAAGAAAAATAACACATCACAGAACACAAAAGTGACATGGTATTTATCAATGAAGGATGTGTCATGTTTAATATATGACAGCATGTCTGATATAGGAGTCATTTAATACACAATGCACCAGTGTATGTCATAAGCATGCGCGATCTATACAATGACCATCAGCTAGAGGCACATAAATTCACATTCATTTAATATTATAAATACAGTATGCATCCTCCAATCTACTTGGTTCAAAATGAACTGAGTAAAATCACTGTCCGTCTTTGATGCCCAGAAGGTCTCTGGTAAATTCTTGGTCATCGTTATCCACTATAGTGCTGCGAACTGAAGACATTTGGGGAGAATCTGTATCTGCACAGAAGAGAAGTGAAGTCTTACAGAAGGACATTTAAAGTGTCATATATTAGAATAACTTAAAATGGGAAGATATTCCCCCCATATCAGTCAAGAAAAGCATGTACGTACTGTTTTCAGTGTTTATTGTCCTCACAGAGACAAGAGTGATGCTCTCTTTCTCAAAGTTGCTAGTCATGTTGCTAGAATAAAAATAGTTTTTAGCTTAAGTGAACTTTCAACAAATCTGTTGTTTACATATTATTATATTTTAGTAAATACTTTAGTTTTTTAATTAAATTTGTTATGTGCCATTATTAGACAGGCTATATTGATATCATTAACTTGTACTAAATTTTTATTACATTTTTTTGTCAAGTGAATTTACAAATTTATTAGTCCTCACCTGTCAGAAATCACAGAATCACAGTTTTTAATACCTATAAATAACAAAAAGGTCCCACAAATCAAAACAGATCAATGTGTTTATAACAGTAATCTTAAAAATGACATAATTAGAGAGAAACCCACTCTCATGCTGTTTGGTTTTTCTACACCGTCCCCTGAGGTTGATAGCGGTCACCAAGATCACCATGACAACAATTAAAATCAGTATAAGACTCATCACACCTGTAATTACAGACAGGACGTATTTTAGCCTAGAAATAATGTTCATCATGAGATTATATCGGTATAAAACCTACCAAAGGCGAGCAAAGTGAGCCCGGTGTCTGGTGCCTGTGAAGGTGCTGCTGTCTCCTCTGACATGTTAATGTTTGAATTGGCAGTTGTTGAAGTCTTTAGGAGCACAGAAACACCCACTGCACATGAAGCAAACATGTAAAATAGTGTTGTAATGTAGTCTCAGATGATACATGCTTGACTGTACTGCACAGCACGACCAGTTCGTCAACACAAAGCTCAAAATAATCAGCCAATGCAGTTTTTTCATACATTTTAGATATACAAACAATGCAAACTCATCTACATCTTAGATGGTCTGAGGGTCAGTACATTTCATTTTTGGAAGAATGATTCTTTTATTAACAGTTTATAGCTATTACCTGATGTGTTATGCATTAGGTTGGATCCATCAGTGCTGTCTGAGCAAACAGTGTGTGTGAATGGTTTATGAGGACATAAATTTGCATAACATAATAATGATATAGGTATTACAATATGAAGGTGATTTGTGAGGACATTTTCAGCGTCCCACTAATTCAACAGGCTTAAAAAACATAGTAAATGGTGTTTTTTTGAAAATCTGAAAATGCACATAGTACTGTAAGGGGTAGGTTTAGGTGCAGGGTCAGTGTAGGGCAATACCACATACATTCTGTACAGTATAAACATCATTATACCTATAAAGCGTCCCCATAAATCACAAAAACCAAAATGTGTATTTGTAAAACCTGTTGTTTTGGCTGCAGGGGATGAGGTTGAATTTAGAGTTGTTTCAGTGTAGGATTTTGGTGTGGTTAACGTGAAGTTGGTGATGTTGGACTGTCCTGTAATACACAATTTTATTACTTTATTAACATTTATTGTGTCACCCTCAAATTTTAGAGTTTTACAACTTGAAGTCGAAGTAAGGAAATTTTAAATCTTCCCACAATATATTCTCCCACTATGGGAATAGTTAACCCAAAAATGAAAATTTACTCACCCTTAGGCTTAGAAGGTTCTTTTTTTTTTAATCCGCACAAACTTGGAGAAATTTAGTATTGCATAACTTACTCCCCAATCAACCCTCTGAAGTGGATGGGTGCCGTCAGAATAAGAGTTCAAACAGCAGATAAAAACATCACAGTAATTCTCTAAAACCTCCAGACCATCAGTTAATGTCTAATGACAAGCTGTATTTTTATGAGAAACAAATAAATCATTAAAGCCTTTTATTTTTAAATCGCTTCTGGCCAAAAATGCCAGTCTGTAATCCATAATAATGCACCCTACAATGAAAAAGAATCTCCTGTGTTATCTTCTCACATAAAGATTTTTATTATAGCTAAATGTGATTACAAACACAGCCTTTTACTTCCCATCAATTTCTTGTGGATTATTTTGATGTTTTCCTGGACTCTCATTCTGATGGCACCCATTGCAGAGGATCCATTGGTGAGCAACTGATACAACGGTAAATTTCTAAAATATGGTCTGATAAATAAAAAAGAAAATCATTTTCTGGAATGAAGGTGAGTACATTTCAGCATTTTTTTTATTTTTGGGTGAACTATTCATTTTATCAGTGTGTAATAATTACCTGATGTGGTATGCCAAGAGATGTTGGATCCATCAGTAACGCCTGAGCAAACAAAGGTGCACGTTACTTTATTGGATGTTTACTACACCGTGTATTTACATCAACTGAAATTATACCTGTGTGGTTAAAAGATACAGGGGCTGTGGTTGTGATCTCAGTTTTCAAGGTGAGATTGGTCACGCCATTTTCATATTGAGATGATGAAGTGTACGTCACTGTTTCTGTAGTTTGGCCTTCTAAAAAAAAAAAGACAGACCTATATTAAGTTTAATTTTCTTAACATTTTAAATAAACACTAAACAAATAATCACTATTTTATTTATCCAAATATCTTTATGGCGAATAATGTTACACTGTTACAGATGCATTTAAGGCAGTTAAAATGGCACATACCTGTTGTTAAAAAAGTTCAAATCAACTTTAAAATGGGAGATTCTTATTTAGATATAACGCAATATTATAAAAAAATACTCACCAACAGACAATTGAGACATAGTTGTGTTTGGAGGTACCATAGTTTTAATGTTTGTGTCATTTCCTGTATAAGTTGCATAGAAAAAAAGATATACTGTGTATAAAAAAATGGCTACAAAAAATATTTGGGCACTAAAGGCAGACTTTTGGGGACCACCATACATAGAGACGATTGCAATTTAAGCAAGAAAACAATTCTGATTACTTTGACCCCCTTTTTCCCCATGCACTGTTTAACACTTCTCCCACTTTCCTCTTTTATTGCTATTATTTACGATATACTGCTTATATAAAATTGGCTTCCGATTGACTTACCTGCCGAGATTATGGATGCAGATGCAAACAGGGCAATGAGAAGAAAAAAGAGCTGCTCCATGTCTCAATTCAAATCGGTTTTACTCTCATCCACCAGCACAGGACAGGTCGTTTGTATCCCAGATATCAGTAACTAATTACAGCGCTTATGAAAATTTAAAAACAAAGCCGAAAAACTATGGAAATGTTCTTGAGTAAGTGAATTTGGCTGAAGCATTAACCATTATGTCCAAATCTGTTTCCTGCTGGATATAATAGTAACACACCAGGGAGTGCACATAGTATTACAAAGCCCTGCTGAGAAGCGTGTGTTTGGGTGTGCGTCAGTGGACGCTGAGCTCTGGTTTGAGGGAGAAGTGGCTACGGCCCCATGAGCTTCCTGTGGAAGAATAGCAGGAAACAGGTGGGATGCCCGCATGGAAAAAAAGCCCTCATTGACTGAGCCTTTGAAACTTAGAAGTTCATAATAAAACCTGTGGACTTTGCATTTCTTCACATTAATGTTAAATGGCATTTTCAGTCTTGCATTAATTAAGCAGCTGTTGAATAATAAGCTTTCTGTTCTTGAAAGAGAAAAATAGCAAATTTTCAGTCCAACATTGAAAGGGGAAAGACATTATTAGTTCATGCATATTTTATTCAAGAGTAAAAAAAGTGATTTGTCCCATAGGGCATGCTTACAATATGTGTTTTCATTTAGGAAGTCAAATGCGAAAACTTAGTTCCAGAGAAAATTACAAGAAAAATAGTCACAAATCCATAAAATTCCTTCTTTGAAATAAACCACGTCTGGACCAAACAAGGATCAGAAAACAGTGGAAATGAAAGAACCGTAAGCTTAATTGTAAGAATAATAAGAAGATCATCAAGAATCATAATGATAATATAGTTTTCCTCTTCAAAGTGAGACACTGAATTTTCCTCGTGTCCAATTAGTTTACATTTGAATAAACCATGCGATCATGCTTTGGCAGCCTGAATGTTGCTTTTCACTGAGTAATATGTTCATTCACACTACTGAACAACTTCTGTACACCAACTGAACAGAGAGAACGAAACAGAAAGAAAGAACGAAAGATGGCGAAAAAACACCTCGGAAAGAGCGTCCGTGCCTGTACAGCGAAACTATACAAAAATAAAAATCAACCATAATAAAATGATATCGATGAGAAAAAAAAAAAAAAAGGAAAAAAAATAGAACTTAAATAAAATATTACAAAATCATATCTATTTATAGAGATATAAAAACAAACTAGACCTTTACAAATATAATTTGAAGGGAAATAATTCAAGTCTACTATATTGAAACACATCACAATTATAATTTCACATATCAATAAGGAACTTAATTGCATGCACTGATGCGTTCAGTACCATAGATGCTGTTAAAAATCATTGTCCTCGACCGTTGTTAATAATCGTATATTTAAATATAGTTATATATATTCATATATATATATATATATATATATAATATTTATTTGACTTGCGAATTGTACTATGTGCATTCTCTCTCTTGAGATACAGGCAGGTGAGAAACAATCAGGAAGGTGGCGCCAAAGTTGAGCTCCAACTGCGGTTTTCCTCCGTTTGAGCGGTTGCTTTGATCGAGAGTCTACTGCAGACAAGCATCACCGCTCTTCTCCTCTACTGCTTCGTGGCATCTTACCAAAAACCAAATCAATAAATAAAAACCCCCAGGTAAGATTGCATCGTAAGTAATAAAATGTACAGGATTCGTCGTTAAATGTCCTTTCTTACAAACATGTTTTGTTTTTGTCATTTCAAATTTGTATATTTATTAATACTAGTAGCAAAACATCATCAACAGTGAGATCGTGTCATTATGAGATGGGATCATGAAGAAAAACTCGCAATCAAGAGGAAAAAAGTGTTTATGGATCCGGTAAGGGCTCGTCACCCGCACCGATGAACTGGATGGATCAGGCTTAAGAGAGATTTCCTAAACCCCGCCCACTTGGCATGTGGGCGGAGCCGGTAAGGAACTGAGACCGGCCTCTCTCTGATAAAGACACTTTCAGCCCTTCACAGGCAAATCACCCCCCACCCCTCCTTCCTATTCGACACTCCCAAAAAAGGCAGAAACTTGCCGTCGGCAAAGTATCCGCTTTCGAAAATTGCAAGCGGCAAACTGACAGCAAGAAAACAGTCTGCCTCTTCTCAGTGAAACGTTAAAGATAGTTTGGTTCTCTAATTGGACATTGGGGCAGGGAGGGATGTGTAGGTGATGTCATTAGGGGGTTTGTTGGAAGCAGGAGGCCTTAAATCACGGGTTTGGCGTTGTCCTGCCATGCGTCGTGGCGTGCAGGTGACTGGGCTGCCGTTTCATCACTGGACGTTGCTGTTGTCGTCGGTGCCATTGGTCTCGGACATGTTCATCTTGCCCATGGAGTGGCCCACATGGTTGACTCCATCCTTGCGGGGCGGCATGCGCTCGTTGATGCGGTCCAGACCTTTAGCCTCTTCGAAGCTGCTGATCTTGTGCTGTGGAGAGAAGCCACGGATGGCTGCGGAGAGACGGGAAAAGCACACAATGACCAACTAGACTTTTGTTTCTCATCAGCTTCCTGTAAGTACATTTGTAAATAATGGCACAAGGCCTGTAATGTCTTAATACCATATAAACATAATACCATATAAACTTCAAAAGTATGATTTTTTTTAAGAAAAATAAATAAATAAATACTTTGACTCTACATTTATTACAGTACCCCCAGTGTAAGGTACTTTAAAAAACAATTAAAAAAAACTTGAACACCCTAAATTTTAAACTGTACTATATAGCTTGATTATTCAAAAATAAATAATCTATGAAGGATTTATAACATAAAATCAATAAAGAAATTAGTTATGGATTTATTAAACAACAATTTCTTATGACTTTTTTACTAAGTTTTTAAAATGTAAAAAATCTGATTTAAAAAATGAAGTGACAATAAAATAACGCATTAATATAAATTATTTGAAATTGACATATAGAAAAAACTTAAAAGTACTATTTAGTATAGTTTGAATCTAGTTGCTAACATTATTATAAATAATATAATTATACATAATAATTTTTACTATATAAAATATAGTAAATAATACAAATACAAATGTTTAGTTTTATTTCAATAAAATAATACTTTAAGAACACATTACTAATACATTACTAATACATAATACAACTTTTAATGTCATTGGTCAGTTGCACATCCTAATCCATTTGCCAACTGCTTTTACTGCATTTATTTGAATCCAATTCGAAATGCCAGTAAACCTCAAATTGAATTTTACACACCACTCCAGCATTAGAGGTTCCTCTGAAATAAAAAATGTTAAGCCATTTCAGAGAAAACATAAATATCAAGATCAAAAACTGGAAATATGGAAATCACCCCACCCTACCAGCTATTTGAACTATTTTATATATATATTTTTATTCAGAGGAAGTAGAAACCAGTGTCCAAACCCCTTGAGTCCATCCATGTGTGTATCACTGAGGTGAGCTGGTCTCAGAAAGCGAGAGGTTGTAGAAGAGGAGCACACTCTGGTTGGCTGAGAGTTCCTGATCGGAGTTAATCACATGCTATGCCCACACTAGAACCATGAGGGCCAGAGGAAAAGCAGCGCCCGACAGAACATATCCAAAAAAATCATGCCTTCATTTTAGATGCTACCTCAAACCATCATGCAAGTAATAAAAGGCATGTTTCCTTAAAGTCACCACTCCAAAAAGGCACGGCAAATGTCTGGTTAAATTACAGTTACTGCAAAAACCCACCCAAAACTTTTAGCCAAAATTATTTTTCTCTAAAAATAGCATCTTGTGATGCCTTATTTACATAATGGCTGTGTCTACAACCTAACAACAATGGCAATATATAGAGGTAGAAAGGGATCAAGACAAATCTGAATATGAGGATACTAAAAAGTGTTTTCTGAAGCCGTCATACATTGATGTATCTTCCGATGGCTTCCTGCATACATTTGAGGATTGGCTGTAAGTCAATGAATTTGAATTTTGTATGTTTTAGTGTCTAATTGCACATCAGCTTAGTAGATATCAAGTATTTCAAGTATTAGTCATTGCAGGACTCAACAATAAGGATGGAATATATATATTTAATTAATATATATTCAAGTAAAAAAAAATGTTGAGTCCAGCATTGAATGTATGCTTGGTTAAGCTCACTCGAATGTGTTTATTTGATGATTTGATGTGATGTTTTGGTCTGTAAAATCCATTTTCGCTGTATGTTTAGTAAAAAGGCAGATGCCTTGTGTTCCAGACAGAGCCATAGTGTTAACTAATAAGAAATCCAGGCTATAATAGATTACTTGAAAACTATTTGAACTTTTCCCAGACAAGTGCAGTGCCCATTCATAGTGATCGGTTGCTTCCTGGTTATGTTGCTCTTCTCTAATGTAGTGTGTTAGTTGGTTAGAGCTGTGTACTTCAGAATGTGGTAACCCTGGCGGAAAATCCAGCATACAACGATAGATGCCTTTTAAAATGTGGTCCCACCTGGCAACAAACCAGATTCCAAACCATCCACCATTTTCCTAAACACATCTACCATCGTATGTTGGATTATGCCCAGATACATGTCCTGGAATTACCTTCTCCGTCTTCGTCCGTCTCGATGGCTTCAATGGCTTCGATGGTTGCTGGAGGGAGAGGAGGGAGTGTGTTATACCTGAACAAGCCATGCAACAGCAGTAACGCACAGGCAGCAGTTGTGCACAAGCAGCGACGGGTGCGGGGACACATGCACGCCAACCAGACTATGGACCACAAACTGAGACAATTCCCTCAACCATTCGCACTTCGCAAGAGACTTCTCCTGCTTTCCACGCTTCCTGTGCTCTAGACACCCTACGGACCTCTCAGAAACTCATTCTCACCCCAGTTTACCAATGACGGGTAAACCGAACCACTAATGTGTCCATGCTTTGGGGGAACCAAAAGAGCAGCACCCCAAAGCTTGGAGTTGTCAGAGGATACAGAAAGAGACAGATGGAGAGACAGGTGGAAAGGACAGGTACAGACATAACAGAGATAGTAGAGGAGGTAATAAAAAGAAGCAAAGGAGAGAGAGGAGGAAGAGGAGACAGAAGGAGACAAGAACCAAAAGAGGAACACTGCCAGTACTGGATCGTGTGCTCACCACTCTGTAGAGTCTGCTTGCCTCCAGCAAGCACCCCACTGGGGAGCATCCCGGTAGGGGTCAGACCCTTCAGGGTCAACACATTCTCACTCTCCTCTCTGCAAAGACAGCATTGGACCATCAGTAATGATAAAACACACATACTGAAATTACAATACCATTTAAAAGTTTGTAGTCGGTACATTTTTTGGATGTTTTAGAAAAGAGTCTCTTATGCTTAGCAAGGCTCATTTATTATACCAAAAATACAGTAAATTTAAAATTTAATAAAAAAGTAATTTAAACATAATTTTAAGCACCATTACTCCAGTGTCACACGATCTTTCAGATCAGTCTCAAAAAGCATTTATTTTATTTTAATTATTGGAAACAATTGTGGAAATAATTTTGATTTTATGATTCTATGAAGAGAAAGTTCAAAAGAAAAAAAGAACAGCATGTACTGTATTTAAAATAAAATCTTTATAAATTGTGAATTAAGTTCTTTGATTCCAAACGTTAGCATTTTAGTGTACATATGAAAACCATTATTATACAAACATTATATTCAGTACTTAAAAAAAAAATCTACTGGGGAGTTAATAATAAAAAGTTAATATTACATTATTAGACATTTATCTGCATTCCAAAGGCTGGTAAAAAAAAAGAAATCCATTCAATCCCTGTGACATCGGTGGGTCAGTTGTAATGTTAGGAAGCAACAAGGATACTTTTTGTGCAAAAAAAAAAAAAAAAAATTACTTTATTCGACAATATTTCCTCTTCTGTATCAGCCTTCGACAAGCGTTCACAAGGGTACTCTTGTGGATTCATAAAATTAAGGCCGAACCACTGATGTCACATGGATTATTTTAAAAACAGCTCTCAGACATCATCAAACATATCTTAATTTTCTTTTCTAATGATGAAGGTCTTGGCTTTGGAACTACATGAGGGAGAGGAATTAATGAAACAATTTCCATTTTTGGGTAATATCTACTGTATCCCTTTAATAAATGTTTTCTTAATCATCTAACTTTTCCTGGGTTCGCAGTATAAATGATCATATAAAAAACAGCTATCCTTATACTTCAGTCTTTCTACATAAAACGTACAGTTTTTCGGTTACAACCACAGATGTAGCTTTAAAATACTTTCTTGCTTCCAAGTTTGTGTTGCACTGAATATCAGTCATATCTTGCTTTTAAGAAGCTTCTCTTCTATTTATCTAATCAGCAAAAGTGGTCTCATAAGCATGTGACCCAGCTGACCGCAGACTGAATGAATCAGCTGGAGGAAGCCCCATCTGTACCTGAGCACGGAGAACATCTTGGCCATCTTCCCAATGGCACGGATCTTGTTCCTAATCACCTCTTTCCGAGCAGCTGCTGCATTGGCTGTGGGCGGAAAGAAAAAAATCAAGTGGTTTCAGTATAACCAGAGGCTAAAGAAACTTTTCTTTTCTTACAGAAGTTATGTGTATTGTGTTGGCGGCAGTTTTGGGAGCAACTAACCTAGACAAGCGACACTGCTTAATATTTTTTTCCAAGTACAAGCTACTTTTTCACTCACATCGTTACACTGTATAATGTGTTTAGCTTCAGATTCATTCAAACAAAACCCTCATTGGTTTTTGAGTAAACTAAACAATACTGCTGAAAAAATGATATTACAGCTTGTAGTTGTAGTTTCTTTAAATTCTAAGTAGCTTGTAACTTGAAAAACTTTGGTTTTAAACTAGTCTCTGCAATACTGGTACATCAGTTACATTAGCGGCAAGCAAAGTATTAAGATGAAACTACAAGCACAGTATCACAAGAGTGCTACTTAACCGGACATATACTGAAAGAACTATGAGTCATAATTCAGGATGTACCTGATGTCAAAGAAAAGGCCATTTCTGTCGAGAAATCATAATCATCTTTCATGCTGGGGAACTCATGAATTACATTTATCTACTACATGCAATATAAAGGACATTGTGGAGCAAATGACTGAAGATGTCTCACCGTCAAAGATCTCATCTCCATCATTCATCAGCTCATCATCGGAACAGATGCTCAACACATTTACCAGCATCTCTGTGACTGCAGGCAAAACAACAACACTCAATCACAACTTCTCACAACCTCATTCGGTGGAAGGTATTGGACATTAGCGAAACCTTTTTAAGATTTTAGCATTAAAGGATTAGTTCACCCTGAAATTAAAATGTTGTTGGTAATTACTCACCCTCAGGTCATTCCAAACCTGTAAAACCTTTTTCATCTTTGAAACATAAATTACAGTATTTTGATGAAATCCGACAGCTTTCTGGCCCTATACAGCAATGTAACCACCATGTTCCCAGAAAGGCCCAGAAAGGTAGTCAGGACATTGTTAAAATAGTCCATGTGATATCAGTGGAAAACAAAAAATGCCAAATAAAGTTGTTATTTCTGTTTTCTTCAAGTACAAAAAGTATTCTTGTAGCTTCATGGATTATTTTAACGATACTATTCTTACTGTCTTTCTGGGCCTTAAAGGTGTTAGTTGGATTGGTCAGAAAGCTCTCGGATTTCTTCAAAAATATCTTAATTTGTATTCTAAAGATAAACAAAAGGTTGACATGAACAAGAGTAATTAACAACATAATTTTCATTTCTGGGTAAACTATCCCTTAAGAATGATAAAATGTGCCAATATTTGAATAAAGTAATCTTATCAATATATAGTTTGTATCAAAGAAAATATACACAAACATTAACAAGCATACATGTATTTATTAGTGCTGTCAAAAGTAGCGCATTAACACATTCAATTGATTTTTTTCTAACGTTATTACCCAACCACCCAACTCACAACTGCTGCTTCTGTCTCTTTTTTTGAACTAAATTCTGTTTATTTAGACGTGCAGAATGTCTTTATGACTACAGAAGACTTTCAGACACGCACTCCACTTTGCCTCAGCACCAGGCATGATGTCAATTCATGTTAAAGTGCAATTATACATAGAAGGTTGTGGCACAAAACAAATAGGAAAAAATATACTGTCCTTATGTTGTTTTGTACATGCATTTGAAGATTATTGAAAATTATTGCAATATAAAAGTATATTTAAAAACTTTATTGTTATGCGGTATTAATTGCAATTAATTTGTTCTCATAAACCACATAAACACACACACACACACACATATATATATATATATATATATATGTGTGTTTCTGTGAGTGTGTGTTTGTGTGTGTGTGTGCGTGTGTGTGTGTGTGTGTGGTGTGTGTGTGTGTGTGTGTGTGTGTGTGTGTGTGATGTGTGGACAGGTTTTTATATCCCCGTGGGGACCAATTGTCCCCACAAAGATAGGAATACTAGTAAATTTTGACCTCGTGGGGACATTTGTGAGGTCCCCATGAGAAACAAACTTATAAAACACACAGAATAAAGTTTTTTGAAATTGTAAAAATGCAGCAAGTTTCCTATAAGGGGTAGGTTAAGGTGTAGGGTCAGTGTAGGGCAACACTACATACAGTCTGTACAGTATAAAAACCATTATGCCTATGAAGAGTCCCGGCAAGGATAGCAAACCAGACATATATGTGTGTGTGTGTGTGTGTGTGTGTGTGTGTGTGTGTCACTCTCTCACAGATAGCACAGTGTCTCCGCAAAATGGAAAAATTTACTCAAGAACAAGATCAGTGCTCTGAACCCAAGCAAACTTTTTCATCTTGTCATTTTTAAACAAATATACTACATTCACATATACAACACCAGTACTGTCCTGACAATTATTTTCTTCTCGTGTATATATATATATATATACAGATATTTATTTATTTTATAAAAATATATATATTTTAAACTGCTAATAAATCATTCTAACTCATAAGCTGTTAAACTTTGTACAATAATAATTAAGAAAAAAAATTAATAAATGATAAAGAACAATCATAAAATATTTCCACAATGCAACATTCTCACCCAGACTCAATAGCATGAGCTGCTTCACCAAACCTGCATATCTAAAGCACATCTGGAGCGAGTGAAGCGTCTGATGGTTACAGTGGTTCTGTGGAACGGATTCTGAAGCGAGACGGGTTTGGACTGTTCTAGGATGCCTAGAATGTTCCATATATCAGAAACATATGCCGCATTCAACAACAAAACCACATCACACCGTCACGATGGAGAAACCGCTCGCATACGCAGCTACTTTGATTAAAATCCGTGAGAATCAGATCCTGAAAAAGGTATAAATCACTGACTGGAAGCATGCAGTGATGTCACTTCTAATCGAGGTGCAGTTTTACAGTGGCATTTGATTCTGACACATTTTAGTGGTTTGGAAGCATTTCAGGAAAAATGTAAGATCTGTGAAGCAATGACTTTAGAGAGAGAGAGAGAGATGAGTCATCAAACACATATTTTGGTTTAAAGCCGGAGTGACACTGAGTAAGTGTGTGTGTGTGTTTGTTTGGAGGAACAGTGGTACATCTGCTCAGGTTTTCTGAAGAAAACATGTTGTTGTGAGTGTTGCTAAGTGGTTGCTATGTGTTCTAGGTGTTGCTAAGTGGTTGCTATGTGTTCTAGTTGTTGCTAAGTGATTGCTAGGTGTTCTGGGTGTTGCTATGTGGTTGCAAGGATGCATTGGCCAGGGTTTTGTTATGTGGTTGCTAAAGTGTCCTTCATGTCATTAGAGGATTGCTAAGTGGTTGCTATGGAGTATTTGGGTGTATTAAGGTTTCTAAGGTGTACTTTCTATGTAGTGACTAAGTGACCTGATGGACTAAGGGTGTTGCTATTTAGTCATTAGGCATTACTATGATGTTTTTTGACTAGGATGTTGCTATGTGGTTGTTCGGGTGTTGTGGCCAGGGTGTTGCTATGTGGTTGTTCGGGTGTTCTGGCCAGGGTTTTGATATGTGGTTGCTAGGATGTTCTGTCCAGCTATTTGCTTGATAGGGTGTTCTGGCCAGGGCTTTGATATGTGGTTGCTAGGATGTTCTGTCCAGCTATTTGGTTGCTAGGGTGTTCTGGCCAGGGTGTT
>JAUCNO010000425.1:6637837-6657335 GCA_032353835.1 Enteromius viviparus
GTAACTCTAATTAGAGCGGTCTCAGTACTATGATACGGTCTAAATCCTGACTGGAAATCCTCACAGATACCATTTTTTTCGTCTCTTCTCCTCCTCTGGAATAGAATCTCATGTTTTTAACTCCTCTACGCTCCTCTGATATTCTTCCTCTCCTTTCACTGTTCATCTCAGATTTCTCCTCACTGTCTCAAATATTAATTTCTTTTCTTCTTCTTTAATATGATTCCTCTCATCACTCCCTTCATCTGCTCTTCTTCTCTCCCCCCTTTATATCCTTCAAACTGTTTATTGATTAACCTCTTTTTTTCACCATCTCTCCTCTCTTCTCCTCCTCTTCTCTCCTCTCCTTCTTCTCTTTTGGAGATGAACAGGATCTTTCATCTTGTCTGTTCTCCTCTTCCTCTCACTATTCATCTCCTCTTTTCTCATTTTCATCTGCTCTTCTTCTCTCATCTTCTGTATTCTTATCTTCCCTTCTTTACGCTCTCAAATCACCATCTCGTATTTATCTCCCCTTTCTCTCTTCTCTTTTCACCCCTTCTTCTCTTTAAAGAATCTTATCTATTCATCTCTTCCCCTCTTCCTTTTTTTTGAGTCTCCTGTTTTTTTCTTTTTTTCTTCTTAAACTTGTTTCTCTTACCTTTGATCCTTCCACTTCTCTTTCTGATCTCATGTTCATCTTATTCACCCATCTGTTCATCACTTTTCCTTTCTTTTCTCCTCTCTGCTAATCTGTCTATCTTCTCCTCTCTTCTTCTTTTTCTCATATATTCTTCTATATCTACTAACACTCCCATTTGTTCCTCACTTCTTTTCTGTCCCTCAGTCATTTTTATCTCCTCTTTCTTCTTTCATCTTCTCCTCATCCTCCCATCTGTTTCCTCCTCCTCAACCCATTCTCTCTTACTTCACACTGTTGTGCTCCTTTTCTGACGTCTGCTGATCTCCTCTCCTCTTCTTGTTTCTCCTCCTCTCCTCTCCTCTCCTCTCCTCTCCTCTCCTCTCCTCTCCTCTCCTCTCCTCTCATTGTTTCACCTCCTCTCCACTCTTCTATTTATCCTTTCTCCTCTCATTTCTCATATCCTCTTCTTTCTCTTCTTCTTCTTTCTCATAGTCTCTCCATGGGTTTTCTGTTCATCTCCTCTCATCATCCTTGAGTTTGTTGTTATTCCCTTCTTCCCCCAACTCATTTGCTCCTTATACTATCTTCTGTTCAACTTCGTCTATTCATTCTCTCACATTATTATTCTCTTCTCTTCTTTCCCTATCTGCTCCACTTATTCTCCCATCTCCTCTCATCACATCTACTTGTTTTCTCTCTTCATCTTCTCTTCTCCTCTCCTCTTTCCTTTCATCTGGTTTTCTTACCCTCTCATCTGTTTCATTTCATATCTTCCCATCTGTTTATTTCCTATCTTCTCTCATCTTCTCCTTTCACTTTATCATCTGTCCTTCCTCCTCTTTCATCTCATCTGCTCTTCTCCTCTCCTCTGCTCATTTCTTCTACATCTCACCTTACTCCTCTCATCTCAGACCATCTCCTCTTTTTCTAATCTCTTATCTTGCGTCTGATTTTTTACTCTCCCATCTGTTTAACTCTTCTCCTTTCACCTTCTCTCCTCATCATCCTCTTCCCCCTCTTATTCTCCCATTTGTACTCCTCTCTTCTCCGCTCCATTATGTAAGCTGGACTTAATGAGCGAGCAGAACACAGTACAAATCATTCTCAGCATAAATGAATGGGCCTAAACCAGTACTCTCTGTGTCTGTGTGTGTGTGTGTGTGTGTGTGTACATCTGTGTGATTGTGTAAGCAGTTTTGATTAACAATAGCATGAGGTGATGGCCATACAGCTGGGTGAAGGTAGTGACAAACGGCAGCAGATATATCTTTGTTTGCCATTATGTTGCATCACAAAGGAAGCGGATCTACTGACAATGACGGGTCCTTGTGTACACTGTGCCTCCTGCATATTTCATATCCCTTTGATATTAATAATAGACGATCGGCAGGCATAAACTTCACTTGGCCTAATTTTGGCTGATCTGGGCAAATATTCTGAGCACAGGGACAGACATCACGCAATCAAGCACACACACACACACACACACACACACACATAAACTCTAAACAGTGATAATTGTAAGTATCTCTCTTCATGTGTGGCAGTGACTGTGCAGTGCTGAGTGTGGAGGGGGGAGATGCTTATTCTCACATCACCCACTGCAGGCACACAGGGTGCAAGCAGAACTGGATGATGGGAAGAGATTTAGAGAGCGAGGGAGAGAGAGAGAATATTGAGCTGTTAGATGCAGATGACTCAGAGGTGTAGGTGTGTTCTGCAGCAGAGAACCACTCTCTCTCTCTCTCTTTATCTCTCTCTTGCTCTGTAGGTCGCTCTGATCAACTGATGGATTTTAACAGCTGCACTGTAGCAGACAAATCTAAGTGCACGGTGGAATTGAACTCTTCCTGTGAGACTGTGACTGAACCAGGGTGAACTCAAATGCTTTGTGTCTTAAAAAAACACCAGTGAGTGACTCCTGATGCACTGAAGCCTGTGACTGTGTGGCTTTTTTGGCTGCCAAAAACGGCCTTTGGTGCAGTGACTTTAACATAAGTCTCAGCTCACCCATACTGCAAAACACTAATTTTTCATCAGTATATTGCTCTCGTTGTAAAAAAAAGAAATCCTAATAAATATATAAATAGAATTAGATTTGCAAACAATTTTAAATAAAGTTTCGTGCTTAAAACAAGAGAAAAATATTTGCCAACAGAGTAGGAAAAATAAAAAACATAACTCAACATATTTTCTTTCAAACTAAACAGTAGTATGTATCTTTAAAATTTTTCGTCTCAGGTAAATTTATCTTATTTTAAGAATTATTTGAAAATTCGTACACTACAAAAATTACTTTAGCAGTATATTGCAAATTCACTCCTATAGCACAAATAAACATTAAATAAAACTCTACAACAGAATTAAAAATACATCGCCAGCGTGAAGGAGATGTACCATCTGGGTGAGCAGAATCACATTACAAAGAAAAATTAATCAAGCTATGTCCATTATCGCTGCGTATTTTTTATTTATTTTTTGGTGCGGTTACACAAGGGCATGTTTCTTTCAGGAGTAAGCGGCTCATGCACTGATGAGACAGCGGAAATCACGGCCAGCTGGTGTGTGGACACACTCCTGCAGATGGACGCGGGTATCAAGTACTCAACTCTATTGATTATCCACAGACACTGATAAAAGTGTAAAAACGCTCAGACGCAGAGACGCACGATCCATCGAATAGACAAGGACATGCTTGATGTGGTACGTACATTACCCTAGTTTTAATTTAAAACTATTTTTCGCCACTTCACGCCTCATACTTGATGTGATGACAGGTAAGGAGGGAATTAACACACACGTTTCCATGTATACAAGGGATCGAACTTCAAAGTGACAGCTGTCTTCACAGGTAAACTTTATACAGAAACACCTCGAGCACTTGCTCACTTTGCCTCTTTTTGTTTCCGTCGTACTTCCAGTCGGGTGTTTTGGAGTTTATTTTGGTATTTGAAGTCAGGATTGTGCATTCTCTCTCAAGCTCTCACTGTCTTGCTGCTCTTTAGTCCTGTTTGCTGATGGTATCAAAGCAGGTTGTCACGGATATACAGTTAACACATGCAGACGGCGTCAGATAACAAACTGCATTAGGTACACACAGATGCTAATGCACAGACGCTCTTTATCGACTAATGTCTGAAAATACATCAGACCTGCTGCAAAACATGGCACACATAATTACGGAAGCCTGTTTTTGCCACTAAATAATAAGTAAAACTAGATAATTTTCCCGGAATTGCAAATTTAAATCTCACTATTCTTTTTTTTTTCAGAACTGCATGATATAACCTTGAACTTGCAAAAAAGAGTTGTGAGTTATATAGTAAACTCGCAATTCTGAGGAAAAATAGTCGGAACTGTGCGTTCATTTTTATTCAGTGGCAGAAACGGCCTTCCATACACAGTCACTCAAATGCATGTCAAGTAAAAGCACCCTTTAAGTACTTTGTATAGTCATCTGCATACTGTATGTGAGGAAAGGGATGTACCTGTGACAGGTGCCTCTATATCCAGCATGGTTTTCTCCTGGCGTAAGATAGAGGCCCCTTCATTTATGATTCGGAGGGCCACGGTCTCCTCCACTCGGCCCTCTTTAGTGAGGTGGGCTTTCAGCAGATCTACCCTTGGTTTTCCCTCACAGTCAAACACCTCCTTCATGGTGAGGCGGTGACTCAGGGGGAAGGGAACGGCTGA
Source organism: Enteromius viviparus (assembly GCA_032353835.1). NCBI lineage: Eukaryota > Metazoa > Chordata > Actinopteri > Cypriniformes > Cyprinidae > Enteromius > Enteromius viviparus. Next base: position 6,642,153 of record JAUCNO010000425.1, read on the forward strand.
GGAAAACACAAAACAGAAAGAATACATCAGAACTTGTATTAATGTAACTCCAGTGGCCAGTTACAACTATTCTCTGGGGATATTGTAACTCATTTGATTGTTTTGATTCTGAGACCCCCCCCCCCCCCCCTCACTATATATGTTTATCAATAGTAATACTGTATGCTGGAAAAACACGGAATTAAGTACTTCATCAATAACCATCATAGTATATCAAATTTGTTACTTGAAAAATATTTGAAATGCAATAAAATATAAAAAACACTTGAAATGTTATTTCAAGTAACAAAAGGTTATTTTAGTTTTTTTTTATTAAATAATGTTCTATTCTTCAGTGTCACATGATCTTTCAGAAATCATTATAATATGCTAATTTGGCAATTTTACTTATTATTATCAATTTTAAAAACAGATTAATATTTTGGGGGCAACCATGCAAATTGTTTCCAGATTTCTTCAATGTATAGAAAGTTACAAAATAACAGAATACAGTATTTGAAATGCAAATCGTATTTCCTGTCATTTCACATGCATTTCTTTTAAAGAATATTAAAAAAATGTATGTAAATAAATAAAATGTATAGTTAGCATGCTAACAGTCACTATGCTAAATAAAACACCACCACTAAAAAAAGAAAAGAAACAAAAAAAGGAAACCAACCGTACTTTTTAATTAGACGATAGTTAGAGTAAACCAACCTATAGTTGGCCCATTTTTAAAACATAAATGACTAAACATAAATGAAATTAGCTTAAATCCTCACGTGTTTTTAATCATGTCTGCCTAGCATTATCGTTTGTTCGTTAAGCTCACTTCCAGCAATGCAAAATTGGCCTTTTATCACAAAAACAAAGCCAGAACTGCTATGAGTTACTTGACTGACAACTCATAATAACAGCTGCTTATTAAGCTTCCAAAGAGCTGGATGTGAATAATTGATAAAGCTGCCGATTCTCAGCTGTGTGAAAATTCAATTTAGAAATTAGACGGAGAAGACAATATCTGCACCCAAAATTGGGGCAAAGGCAGTTTCTTTCCATTATGACTCACAAATGTGTACACTGATAATGAGGGACTTGGCTCCAACAAAACATTGGCATGGTGAATTATTTACGAATGTGTGCTAGCGAAGATTCGCCCCACACTGTACAGAAATAATTACTGAGTGCAGTTACAGTGCCATTGAGAAGAAACGCTACACATTGTTCATTGTACGTGATGACACAGTCATCATGCAGGATTTCAGAATAAGACTTCAGAGATATGTGAGCAATTCTGTGAGAAAAACATGCATTTTGGATTGCTGAGTAGAGGCTAGCAGCAACATACACAGCTCAGACAGAGAGAGAGAGATACAGTAGGGGAACTGGGGAGGGAAGCTCAGGGCAGAGACTCAACGTGATCAACACAAAGCTAAATAATTAATGTTTGACTTGAGGGGGAAAAAGAGAAATCTCATGTTCCTGCTGCTGGGATAATGAGACTAGGCCTAGCATAGGATTTTAACAGCAGTAAAAAAACAGCACATTTAAGTGGAGATGGGTACCGAAACGCTGCTAAATTTACGGGTCTGCAGGTAATAAACGGTTCTGCTATCGGTACTGCAGAAAAAATTATTGCTAAATAATCATTACGTAGCTTATTTTAACACATAGCTTGCGCACGTACAACACCAAAGCTTGCGCAATGACGGAAAGATCCGAACGATCTAAAGCAGTGGTTCTCAACTGGTTTGGCCTTGGGACCCAGAGTGTCCCATGGTCATCAAGCCACGACCCACTATATATACAAATATATTTATAGTTAGAAAATAAAAACAAATCAAATTTCTGCATGCAATGAACAGGGCATAACATCTGGCAGGGCAGGATAGTTCGCTTTTCTCAGGTGAGAGACTTTTTATTTTTTAATCAGTTACGAAAATAACAATAGAATAACGTCACTGACATCTCATCTGCCCCGCAGACACTGAATCGGGAAAGCTCGTTTTTACTTATTAAACTGCATTTGCCAGAAGAACGACTTTCTTGCACGTATTTTAAAATAAAAAATCTCGCGTAAGAAAACGTTTATAATTACTTATGCTAGCAGTCTTCCAAAATAACCACACACGGTCTCTTTAAATGAGTATGTTATAATAATGTTGATCATTTAATCAACTCACATTTTAGTTACATTAAAAATAGTCAAATAAATATTTAGAGTATTTTTTTCTGCAGTAGCTTCAATACATTTTAAACACTAAAAAGGTCTTTACAGTCCTCTATTTACAAATAGATGGATAAGAGTAAACTATGCTTATTAAGAAATAAAGCAGAGATAATAGAAAACAGGGAAAATTAAGATATTAAGCAGAGCTTACGTAAAAATGTATTTGTAGTAATGAAGGTTCCAAACTTTTATTACTTTTAATCCCAAACACAGTTAACTCATTTATGTGAATGGATTCTAATAAAGCAAACATTGCTGATTGTTTAGCTGCATTTTGCAACTTATTTGGTAAAAGATGCAGTTAAATGGTTAAAAATGGTTAATCTTCTTAATATGAAGAACACCGTTAAAATCTTAATGATACCCACCTCTACATTTAAGTGTGTGTGTTCTTGCATTGCTTCTTCATATTTATATGTTTTTGGTCTCCTTGGTCATGTGAATGATCATAAATTGAAACATGTGGTCACAAAAAAGGTCCAATCGCATGGATTCCTATTAAAATGGCTAGATGCCAATTGGCTGAACAATGTTAAATATTGCCACATATTAATGTTTGGTATGTTGGTTACAGTGCAAGATATATGTGCAAGACATCCTGAAAGCCTTTTAATATATGCTGTTAGTCCTCTAGCTACTAGCATGTAAAGCATAAACACATTTTGTTGTAGTTATCACTTATGGAAAGCACCAACGGCAACGTTCACAGCCTTTCTGCGCTTGTTATCCATTCCAGTGAAAGCAAATGTGTCGATATTTATTTGATATGCACTGATGTACAATGTTTTCATTTCATTCAGATTGAAAGGGGGGACTTGGATTCCTTATATGCAACAGGGTAACATCATTAAAAAATCTAATTAAAACCCCAAATTGCACTTTAATGATCACAGCCTTTGCAATAGTGCCATTCCTGTTTTGAGATGGAAAATAATAATACTTGATCTCCAAGATTAATATCTCATGTAGACATTGTTTATCAAAACAGTGAAAGATTATGCTAAACAATTCCTGCATAAGGTAATTAATATTCATAAGACAAGCCGTCACCATTTTGTGAAATCACAAACAGCACAAATCTCTGTATTCTCCAACTGTCCAGACGACTCTTTTAAACAAAGCGTTGCTCTGTCTTTTGATTGCAGACTTTGCTATTTTGGGAAAACCGAGGACAATGTAAAACACTACTGAGATCTCTTCTAAACATCTGAGGAGACGCATGTGAGATAACTAGGGCCTTTTTTCTCTAGATAAAAGCAGAAAAAAACTTCTTGTAGCTTTGTCATATCTATAAAACAAATCTTAAAAATGAAAAATATCAGTGCCATCAATAGATTGAATTCATGATGATTATTCTAATTATAGCTCCTTTTGTAATGACATTTAGGTCATTCAAGACGAGATGAAATTCCCCTTTATTTCAAACTTTTTTTATTATCAGAAACTGGCAGTACTGATAAATCACTTATCCACTATTTAGTTTTTTTATTTTGTATGCTGTATTATTTTCTTCAATTAGTAGAATAGGTAGTGGGTGAAATTAAATAAAATATGTTTTAAGTTGATTTTATATATTAGTTGATCTGATGTGTTTCTTAGGGTTTTAATATTAATATACATAAAATATATTTTCTAATATCATAGATTAAAAATTTTAAATTAGGTTATTGTAAAACATTAACACTAACTGATTCTAAGGTAGCCTTAAATACTATGCTATGTATTTACTTAAATAAATCAATCAATACAATGCATGTGTACATGATTTTACATTGTATTTTTATTTAAAAAAATATCTGCATGTATGAACTTAAACCTGTAGTTACATTTATAATTAGACTGTTGGCCGATCTCTTACATTCTAAACCACCCTTAAACCTACCCATATCCCATCTTAATAGCAGCAAAAGTTGTTTTGCAATACAATATGAACACAACAAGTACATAGTACTGATGCAAAAACAGAGATATTGTAGAGGAATATATATGCGCATTCAAAACAACATTCAGATGCTTATTTCTAAAACTACTCTTCTAATACTAATGCTATCCAGTTAAAATAAACCAATTTCTAGTTTGGTATTGATTTAGGGGCACTAAGCTATTTGATGGGTCCAGAGGAGAGTAAATAAAACAAAAGAGAAAATCCTCTGATTTATGGTTTTTGCTTCTCAATGTGAAGAAGCAAATGTGTGTGAACAGTGACAGCATTTCAACAAATCTTTGGCACTTTTCTGACTCAGTGTGAGAGTCCACCAAAAGACGTCACGGTACAGTCAGACGAAAAGAAAGAGCGAGCGAGCGAGAGAAAGACAGACAGACAACGAAGAACATAATGCCTCTTCCACAAGAACATAATGTCCCTATTTGTCCCCATCTTCGCCTTCTCCCAATACTCTAGAGGGCTGAAATGAGCTCGCGCAGCATCCTGAAAGACAGAAAGATGACGAGATAGACAAGCACTTTATGTACACATGAACAATAATGAGATGCTCTGGAGCACAACGTGTGGCCTATCGAAGGGAGAAGAAACTTAATAGGAAGAATAGACAAGAGAGAATCGGGAGAACGTGTGAAATGCCTGATGAACAACAGTCTCAGTAGGGAGGAACGGAGAGCAAATGAATAGAGAGAGAGAGCAGTTCAAGGGTGAGATGGAAAACAGCAGCTTGGCTCTTCACTTCACAAGATGTTGGACTGTGGTGCATGTTGCTGAGCAACAGCCGGTGACTACTGAAGTGTGGCCGGTTCAGACACAGTATACACTGTGATTTGGGATTAAATCTCCGATGTGCAGGTCTGCAGCAGCTCTGTCTTTCTCTACACACACCACAAGCGCTCTGAAATATTCTATTCTGCAGGTAATAAGAGGTAAACTACTGTAAGCTTTAGCTAAAGAAAAAAAGGCAAGGCAAGCAGAAAGGAGAACTGTTCTTAATGGGTGTACCTCAGGGGTGTATAATTTACACATATTTACATATAAATAATACAAGGTACACCTAGCATACTCATATAGAAGAGCATGTACAAAATGAATCAAGGAGGAGCTGCATACAGCAAAATGAACTTGAACTAATTATGATAAAAATGCACCGCAGTGTTATTTTAGATACGATTATAATTTTTGAATGTTCGTCTTTATGTATGTCTGTGTAGTTTTTATTCATTTCGATCTCAGCTTTGGTTTTTAGTTGGACTAAATGAAAATGAGAAACGTTGCCATGGCAACTAGAAAGGAATTATTTATTTTATTTCAGTTAACATTTATGTCAAGTAACACATACGCTTCTTTATGGTTTAAGTTAAGAGTAATATCCCTGGCACGATGCAATTTTAGATTATGCAGACACGGACCATTCCTTGATCATTGATTCTAAAATATTCTAAAACAACATTTGGTTCTTAGCAATGTGTATTACTAATCAAAAGATACGTTTTAATATATATATATATATGACAAAAATATCTTAATGGCATATAATCTGTAATTAATTTGCTAATGATTTTCGGCATAAATTAAAAATCGACAATTTTGACCCATACTATGTATTTTTTGCTATTTTTATAAATATACGCAAGCGACTTAAGAGTGATTTTGTGGTCTAAGGTCAGACACATGCACACACACATATATATATATAATTTGAATTATATATTATATACATATATTATACTACATTTATATACATATATTGTAAGTCATTTACAATACTTCCTTCTTTTGTCCTTCTTTTCTTCACTGAAGCTATGTTGTGCTTTACCTTGTAGATGGCTGGTTTGGATCTAAACTCTGTAATGAAGATTTTTTACAACCTCTATAGGGAAAATAGAGATAAGGCTCTAAAAACAAAATTAGCAAGGCTGCTAATAAGTAGGTGGGCACTATTGTACTCTATAGAACTGTTATAGAGCTGTTACACAGACTGCATGTTGCAATAAGATATAAATATTGCTGAAAAAAACATTTTAAGGAATAGTTTACCCAGAAATATCAAAACCTCTGTCATTAATGACTCACCCTCATGTTCATCTTCGCAACACAAATTAAGATATTTATGATGAAATTCAGGAGATTTATGACCCTACCTGACAGCAGTGTAACTACCATGTTCAAGCCCCATAAAGGTAGTTAGGACACCATTAAAATAGTCCATGTGACATCAGTGGTTCAACTGTAATGTTATAAAGCTACTAGAACACTTTCTGCGCTCAAAGAAAACAAAACCAACAATTGTATTCAAAATTATTCCTTCTCTTTTTTGTCACAGTGCGTTGTTGGATTTCAAACTATGCAAATGATACAAACAAAGCTATTTTGATGCTCAAAATTACACAGGATATATGGTGTCTTAAATGCTGTCTAGTTAGGCACTAGGCAGCTCAGCCGATACTGAAACACATGCAGAAGTAGCCTAGTCTAGACTCCTTTACTTTCTCACAATGTCATTTAAGCTTCATTTTCATTAGAAGGGAAATCTTGTCTGTGTATCAGCCTCCGTGACTCTACATTTCACTATGGATGAGTCTATTGTGGTTTCGCTTCATCTTACGTTCATCTTAACAAGCTCTGTTACGGTTGCCTGTCTTCATGACTGTCTTACATTGTGCAATTGACGTCTCTATTACACTGAACAGGTTCTCTCTTCCTTTTTCTCTCCTCATTTGCTCTTGTGGGAAGCCTCTGGATGCCTGTGACTGACAGTAAACCTTAAGCTGAAACCTAAAGGATGTAAACACATAACATCCCTCCTGTGTGTCAGACCATAATATGGGAATAACCCCTACTTGTGTGTGGCAGAAAACGCACAATCGCTGTCTCTCTTACACCGTTCAAGCAACACCAACAAGCACACCTGTCAGCATAACAGTGTCTATGCTTGTCAATGTCCTCATCGTGTGAACAGAAGAGCTTCAGCCTTAGGCCGAGACCGCAAACAACTGTGCTAATGCTACCAGAAATGACGCGTCAAATACATGAACTGTCACTGCATGCAACATATGCCTGACTATTTAAATAACTCACTGACACAGAATCATTAAAATAATTTGCATATGCTGACAGAATGAGCCTCATAATGTGGACAAAAACCACAAAATACACACACACACACTAAATATATAAAGGGCATAAAGCACAGGGAAAGTCAAATTCTATATAAAAGTGTGACATCATTTTTTTCAGTATTAAAGTATATCAAATGGTTAACGTTTAGATTTATTTAAAAAAATTAGATTGGGGACATGATAAAATGCATGTGTTAATAAGACATTTAAAACTGTATATATATATATATATATATATATATATATATATAATATTTAGCAAATGTATGCTGTAAACGGTGAAACTCAATTAAACATATTACTGATTAGTTTTAACATTGTAAAGTATGTACTTTGCAAATTTTTATTGAAACATGATAAATTCATGATTCAAATACATGTGTTATAAATAACAAATTAAATTTTTCTTCAAATGTGATGAGTGAATGTATTTTTTTTTGGATTAACACAAAATGTGAAAATATATATTTATATACTGTGTATTTACATATTTGGAAAACAAATAGTTGCTATACTAGTAAAGTAGCATAACACGTATCTTTTACCAAATACAGGTTGTGTGCTATGTATTTTTATGCTTATTAAAGTACTAGCTTAGCAATGTTAACATCACACTGTACAGAATTCAACTGAATTAAATCAGTAATAAGCTTTTATGCGTGAGGTTGTCTATGTGGCACTAGCTAGTAAGGCAGGTAAGCAGATTTTGTAATTGAGTTTATATATTTAGGATTTACAATGAAATGGAATACTTCTATATTTTGCTGGATATTCGAATGTAGCAAATTACCAGAACACAAAATAAGACCTACTTCCATACTATATACTGTAGCAGTCAAAAAAAAAATATTGGGGCAACGAATGGGAATTTACGAATTTCTCTCGTAGGTTACTTAACAGCCATAATATGGCAGATGTACTGTATGTCCAAATTTCAGTCATACTACTCGTATTTATACTGTCTCATACTACTTTTTTACACAGTCATGCAGTATACTTTCAAACCAAACATAGTACCTACTTAATCTCCTGGTGAACTGAGATCTTTCATTATTCATTTTGTTACAACAATTTAATACCTTAATCACTTTTCACCATTACCCCTTGTCCATGTTTTGGCCTAATGTAATGTGCACTACAGGCTAACAATTAATCTGTCACCGGCGCTCGACAAGCCGTTAAAGTCACACAGCGGATCTTTTATCAGTGTACCATTTTAGGTGTATCAGAGGTGGTGGAAAGCTGTGGAGCTTGTTAAAAAGAACAGAGAGAAGTGGACATGTTGACAGGACATTATTAATAACTGAAGAAACTGGATTACATAACAGCTTCCACAGTGTCTACCACATTAACTCTAGCAGGATCAAGCGCGCTGCGTGAAGCAGCGCAGCTAGGAATCACTTTGGACTAACGATTCAGACTATCGCCCTCCAGTCCAGGCGCTGTTGTGTCCGACTTCTGTTGTTGTTTGGATTACAAAATATAATACTGATCTGGCAACCAGAAACGGGATCACTTGCTTTATGAGACTCGACTCAAAACACGAACACCGTTTGTGTCTAAATGTGTCAGTGGTTCCTGCAGCATACACAAACTGATCTGGCAACTAGAAATGGGAGCACTTGCTTTATGAGACTCGACTCAAAACACAAACACTGTTTGTGTCGAAATGTGTCAGTGGTTCCTGCAGCATGCACAAACCTGGACTGTGCCGAGCCCTTACGTGTTTGTGGGCTGTGGCACTGTAGCAGCTTGCAGGCCTGAGCACAACCCATGCATGAAAAGCCAATATGCTGGAGAAGGGAGAGATGAAAGAGATGGAGTTAGTGTGGCTGCCCGGCCCTGCTGACTGGTATTAGAAAGGGGGGCAGGGGAATACAGTATATATATATTGGACTAAGATCAACACAGTGCTTCCCTTCACTCGGAAACATGCAGCGCGCATATATTTATTTGCTGGCAAACCATCAAAATAAAGGCTCCGTGGTTTAATGTTTGAAAATGAACCCACCAACATTGGTATTGTAATTTTACAATGTAATATAAAATAGATTTTTCTGTAGTATTGTAATCAAAATAATAAGAACTGCATTTTCAGCAAAAATAAATAATTCAGTAAACACCAAGCATGGACATACACATTTGGAAATGTTTTTAATGAAAGAGGTATGTGAGCCCAAATGCATTTCCTACAGTTTTGTAGTTTCAGTTTATTTGACATTGTTTTTTAATGTAATATTAAAACGGGTTGCGTTCTTCGTACGTTGCTAACTACATCCAAGAACAAATCATTGCAACTATGAGTTCGCTATTCAGGTTCTCCGAACGCACCTGTTGTTGATGATTAGTATAGCTAGATTGAATTGCGCGTTCTTGCGTTGTTTTAAAAGGCGATATGTATCGATATTAGAAACACTGATCACAACCCCTTCAATTGGTTGACGAAATGGCATAAGAGCGAGCTCAATTTTTTTCTCAAGCGGAGCGGAACTCTAACAAAAGAAAGAGCTTTTATTAGAGGGTTAAGGAGAATTTCAAACTAATAAAGACAACGGGAAACACAGCTAGTGCTGCAAAAGCCAGGAGAGAGGGCTGGCAAAAAGTAGCGGACAAATTAAATGCGTTAGTGCTGCTCAAGTTACATGTTTTTTCCTTAAAAAAAAAAAATATATATATATATATATATACGTATATATATATATATATGTGTGTGATTATTATTATTATGAGATTATTATGAGAATGTGATTATTATTAAATATATACAGCCATTAACACACAAATGATGCACGTAAGTGGGGGCAAAACGACAACTATTGGAACTGACAGTGCACGTGACATGGTTGCCGCAATTCGTCTTACAAGTGTCACAGCGGCTTTGTGAATGCTTTAGTAAAGGCAGTGCAGCGCGCGATAGTTTCGGCACTGAGTCTATTTTGTCTATCTACATGCAGTGTGTGCAGTGTAAAACTATATTCTAGGCTATATTCACAAACTCAAACAGGCAGGAATCACGGTCGCCAGCAAACAGGTATTTCGTAGACAATCCAATACAATAATTGGTCATAAATGGGAAGAGGGTTGCTAAGAAAAGTGCTCTTTTTTTATCTCCATGGGGGACGATAATACTTTGCGAGTGTCATGGCCGAAGGCCGGGCATTTTATAGGCGAAATAACAAGCAACACCTGGCGCGTATCAGCCAAGGTACGTGGGTCAGAAGTGGCGGGTCAGAACCTTAATAATCCGGAGAAGGTTCCCACTGCTGCCGATAAGAGAGGGCCACAGAGGCACCGGTTGTGACAGAGACTCCCGAAGCGAGCCATACCCCGACTCCGAGGCCTCCCCCGGGGACGAGGGGCCGGTTTGTACGGGTTATCCTGGTGGAAGGTAGCTGTTAGAAGAGGATCCAGGATATCATTAGAAGCTACCCAGGATTTTTCCTTCGAACCGTACCCCTCCTAATCGACAAGGTATTGGAGAGTTCTGCCTCAACGCCGGGATTCCAAGATTTGCCTGACCTAGAAGATGTTGTCATTCTCTGGTACTAGGGGAGGAGCCTCCGTTACGGTGACCTCGACCTCGTAACTGGGTAACTTGGGCATGGGGATGAGACGGCAGGACTTTGAAAATCTGTCGACAATGGTGAGAATGGTGGTCTGATGGTTAGAGGGAGGTAGGTCCGTTACAAAGACGATCGCAATGTGAGACCATGGTCTTTGTGGAATGGGTAATGGATGTAATAAACCTGCGGGTCGTTGTTGAGAAGACTTTTTTCATATTGCATGTGGCAAAATCCTGGAAAAAAATGGTGACATCTTGTGACATGGTGGACCACCAGAACCGATTGTTGAGTAGCTCCAGGGTGGTTTGGATACCTAGGTGTCCTGTGCTGGGGTTCTCATGGATAAGGTGTAATAACCTTGAACAGAGGGCTCCTGGAACGTAGGTGCGAGCAGTTAGGGGTCGTTATGTTGAGCCTCTGAAATCTCAGCCATGATGTCCGACTGTACCGGAGCCAGGATGATGGATGGGGGAATGATGGAAGCCAGCTCCTTCTCCTGTACTCGATGGTCGAATTGGCGGGATAGAGCGTCGGCCTTGCCGTTTTTGGAGCCTGGTCGATATGTAATGGAATCGAGAGAAGAATAAAGACCACCGGGCCTGACGAGAATTGAGGTGTTTGGCTGTTCTCAGGTATTTTAGATTTTGATGAAACGATGAAAGGAGTTGCTGCCCCCTCCAGCCAATGTCGCCACTCCTCAAAAGCTGCCTTTATGGCTAGAAGTTCCTTGTCCCTGATATCATAGTTACGTTTGGCGGAGTTTAGCTTCCTAGAGTAAAAAGTGCAGGGGTAAAGTTTGTTAGATTCACCTTGCCGCTGAGACAGGATGGCTCAGATTCCAGTATTGGATGCATCCACCTCGATGATGAATTGGTGATTGTGGTCTGGATGGTGTAGGATGGGTGAAGCGTTTCTTGAGCTCCTGAAAGGCCTGTTCACAGTCAGGGGTCCAGTGTAGTCGGGAAGACTTTTGGTGAGTGAGTGAAGTGAGGGGCGACGACCTGGCTGAACCCTCATATAAATCTCTGATAAAACTTAGTGAAGTCCAGGAATCGCTGAAGGTCCTTGATGGTCTGGGGTCTTGGCCAGTCAACAACTGCGATAACTTTGCTGTCGTCCATTTTTACTCCCTCCGCATTTATTATATATCCCAGAAATGATATGGTGGTGAAATTCACAATTAGGGAGTTTCATGTAGAGTTTGTGTTGAATTAATCTCTGAAGGACAGTTCTGACGTGGCTGATGTGTTCCTGTAGGTTCTCGAAGTAGATCAGGATGTCCTTGATGTAAAAGAGGACAAACTTGTTTAACATATCCCTAAATATGTCATTGATCATGGCTTGAAAGATGGAGGCGGTCTTCCACTCGTCACCAGCTTTGATGCGTACTAGGTTGTAGGTACTCCTTAAGTCAAGCTTGGTAAATATACAGGCGTAGTGTAGTGGTCCTAGGGCCAAGGGAACAAGAGGTAGCGGGTAACGATATTTGATGGTGAGTTCGTTGAGGGCCCGGTAATCGATGCAGGGCCTGAGGGAACTGTCCTTTTTTTTTTACGAAGAAGAAACTGGCTGAGGCTGGTAAAGTGGATGGTCGGATAAAGCCCTTTGAAAGTTCCTCATCGATATACTGCTGCATACTCTCTGTCTCAGGCTGTGATAGTGGATAGACTCTTCCTCGGGGTGGTTTAGATCCTGGCAGGAGTTCAATGCTGCAGTCGGTCTCACGATGAGGAGGTGGCTGTGTTGTCCGGGCTTTGCTGAAGGCAATGTGCAGGTCGTGGTATAGTGCTGGTAGTGAGTCAAGGGGTTTGATGTTCTTCAATGTGCTTGGTGCTGAGAGGTGGGGTTTACGTGGAACAGACAGGCATTGTTTTTGACAGGTGTGTGACCACTGAAGAATCTCTCGATCTCTCCAGGAGATTATGGGGTCGTGCTTAATGAGCCAAGGAAGACCGAGGATGAGTAGATGTCCGGGTGATTGGATAATGTGAAATTCGATTGTCTCTGAATGGAGTGAACTGGTGATGAGTTTTAATTCCTTGGTCGTGTGAGTGACTTTTCCAGCTGGCCATCGAGGGCTGTCACAGCCACAGGCGGGGTACATAAAAGAAGAGGAAAATGATGAGAATTAGCGAAGTCCAAGTCTAGAAAGTTTCCTGCCACTCCAGAATCCACAAAAGCATTCATCATAATTTGACGTCCATTCACCAGCAGACACACCTCAATTAACAGACAGGAGGACAAAAGAAGACTGCTTACCCTGGTTTCAGTGGAACGTGATGGTCTGGTGGGGGGGCAGTTTGCATGACTCGGCTGGCCGCAGTAGACGCAGTCTGTTGTATCTGTGTCTCTTCCGCACCTCCTCAGTCAGGCGTGTGTATATCATATTTGCATGGGTTCCTCCGTGGTGAAGCTGGATAGCGGCTAAGAGACTGAATGGTTGTAGCGCCCCCTGCGGGAGCGGAGGAGGTTGTCGAGCTTGATCGCTAACTCCATGTACTGTTCAAGTGAACACCCCTCATCGTGACCGCTGCAACAGGCTTGGGACGGGGGCTGGGTTGATTCACGGCCTTGGTCAAAGCCCGCAGGGAACGAACAAGCTCGTCGGTCATCGCAGTTAGCTTATCCAATTGTTGATGATGAGCCGCGAGAATGGAAGCTTAATGAGTTACCTCAGTCACCACGCTGTGAACAGCCACTAGATCCTGTAACATCGACTTAGAATCGGTTGAATCCATTCGCAAGGCTTTATTCACAAACTCAAACAAGTAGGAATCACAGTCGCAAAACAGGTATTTCGTAGACAATCCAATAGAATAATTTGTGGGCTGACAAAGTCAGTGAGGCAGAAGGCAAGAATCAAAGCCGAGATAAAAAATCCAAGGTCATAAATGGGAAGACGGTTGCTAGGAAAAGTGCTCTTTAGTATCTTCATGGGGGACGATAATACTTTGTGAGTGTCATGGCCGAAGCCCGGGCTTTTTATAGGCGAAATAACAAGCAACACCTGGCGCATATCAGCCAAGTTACGTGGGTCAGAAGTGTCCGGGTCAGAACCTTAATAGTCCCACGAAGGTTCCCGCTGCTGCCGATCAGAGAGGGCCACAGAGGCTGTGGTCATCATTCTTGTGTAAATTGTCGTAGGCACTATCTGGCAAGATAGACATGGAGTTTTACTTTAATCTGATTTCTAAATCTGCTAATAAGAAAGCTATGAAAACTGTGGGTATTTGCTCCGCACTTAAACTTTTTGTGTAGGCTATCCTTAAAAAAAATAGCCTTTTTTGCATTTTTTTCCCATTCTTTTTGTTTCTTTAAAGAGTATTTAGTTTTTTTTGTTATTGTCTGTTCAAATGTCAGTTTTGTTGATAATTTGTTTTTTTTGTGCTATCTGTATGTTTTTGAATTTAGCAAAAATAAATAAATAAATAAAAACGGTCTTTTATTTTCCCATGCGAGTCAGTTCGCGTCAGTTATGCTCTCTTTAACCAATCAGATGTGACCTCGCCATTTCAACCAATCAAAACCAGCCAGGAGCCCAGCCTAAATCCTGTTTACATTAAATCAGGTTTATGCTTACGGACCTGTTAAAAAAAATCTTTACATTTTATAGCCACTGGAGATGTGGCCTGCAAAAGGCTTTTCAACGTGTTCAAATTATTTTAATTTTCTATACATGCACTTCTGCATACATGAATTTCTATACATTTCCAGATCGTTCTAGAGAAATGTATTCTTTTCAAATATAGCTTTTATATGGAAGCCCATTTCCACCACTGGATAAAATAAATTAAAAAGTCAATTTGGCTCACAATTCTAAACATTTTCTTGCAACTGCCTGCTTATATCTTGCAATTTCCCATAATTTTAGATATTATAGACACCTGGTAAAAATTCCACATTTCATATTGCAGACAGTATGACTGAGGAATTTTTTTTTTTTTCAATATCATCAATGTATAAAATATATAATTTAGCTGACAAATAATTATTAAACTTGACATCAAGCAAACCAGGTTCAAACAATGATACGGCTGACACAGATAGAACAGACCAAGGCTTTTGAAATTAACTGTCAAATGTGAACCAACAGAGAAATATTAACTGAAAGCAAACAGTGTGACAACTAGCCCCAGTCTCCCCTACACCGAAGCATGTGTGATGGTCGATAGGCTACAGCCCTAACTAAAACATTGAGATAGATTAAACAACTTGAATAGATATTGTCCACCTCATAATGCAAATACTGTAATCATTTACTCACGTTTAGGGTTGCAAAGGGGCGGAAAATTTCCGGTAAATTTCCGGAAAGTTTCCGGTAAATTTCCATGGAAAGTTAAGCTT
>JAUCNO010000425.1:6690130-6722596 GCA_032353835.1 Enteromius viviparus
AAACTTTTATTTTGATGTGATTAATCATGATTAATCCGTTGACAGCACTAATATATATATATATATATATATATATAATTTTTATATTATTATTCTGACCAGTACTCATTAAAATATATAAATAAGTTATCATGCAAAATGTAATTTTATTTTTTTAAGTCTTTTTTAAGATGTAAAAATTTTTAAGATGTAAGAGGTAAAATCTAGTGGTTTAAAGGATATTGGCAAATATTGGTAAATATTTAAAATGACTGAACTGTTATCCTTACAAAGTCTGTTTGGATAAAAGTGTCTGCTAAATGTGTAAATGTAAATGTAATTATTCTTGTTCTAAGTATGCCTGACAATATATATTTTTGGTATATAGACTGTTGTCACCCTGAATGACTTTTTTTTCTGTAAATCATAATAAAAATTTATTGTTTTGTCTTGTGCCCTACAGGACACAGAATGACAAAACTATACTTTACATAACTGATACCCTAGAAAAGTAAAACTCACTGTTCACAGCAGAATTGTCTTTTTTAGAGTTATTATTCAATTTGGGGGAGGACCAATTAGTCGTGTGTTTGTCCCTAGGGAGGAAACATAAGCTGTCTTTGCAAACAGCTTCCCTTGACACATTACCATTAGAGACCTTGCAAACCTAAGTATGCATAAATTAATAAATTTTGTCAGTTAACATAAATGTTTAAATATCCTGCTGTGGAGACATACTAAATGTATCTTCCAGTTAATCAGCCGAGATATTATTTTCATAACTTGTATCAGTGCCAACCGAAAACACTGTAACATGTGTAAAGGCACATATGAAAAATAATTGCTGAATATGGCAGATGGAAATTAGAGGAGAAACTATTCCTATAATTTAAAGATTTTAAGGATTTACAGGAAGCAAAGTTTAATATTTCCAAAACCATCCTCTCAAATTGCTGTTTGGGTGTAATTAGCCATTACTGGACTTCCTTCCTTTTAATGTAGTGATATCAGTCATAAAACTCTCCAGACACATCTTTATGTAGCTATTATCTTGTGCTTTAGTACATTAATGATTCTGCTGAATATGAGTGTAGCGGCTATCACAGCCACACTACTTTTATC
This sequence comes from Enteromius viviparus, assembly GCA_032353835.1. Taxonomy (NCBI): domain Eukaryota; kingdom Metazoa; phylum Chordata; class Actinopteri; order Cypriniformes; family Cyprinidae; genus Enteromius; species Enteromius viviparus. Next base: position 6,691,232 of record JAUCNO010000425.1, read on the forward strand.
TTTTATACTTTTTGACACCCAGGGTATTGCAGTTATCCAATTAATAAATGCTGACCAAATCAACATTATCAGATTTATTTTACACATTTGGGCATATTTTGCTTTCGGCACCTTAACTATTTTAGAAATATTTATATTATTAGTGTCCTTTGACTGCAAAGACAAAGTGAAAGAGGAAGAGATTGTTACTCTGTGCCATCATGTCATTACAGTGCGACAGACTGATTCAGATTGATCAGAACATTAGCACAGCTTCGTTCAGTCAAACTTTAACAGTAAGAGCTCCGAAAGTATTAGCATCTGCTCTAATTCATCATATCCTTCCCACAAACTATACCAATCACTAAATGTATGCCTCGTAAGTCGCATACAGTTTCCAAAAGTAGCCTTTTTCAGCATTTTGCTAGTAGCTGGTTTCACGCAACAACCTAACTGTTTGCTAGCATCAATGCTAGCAGCTGTCATTACAGCAAAATGACAGCAATGTCTATTTCCATGCTGTCTGGTCGGTGTTGCCTTTTCCTATTCAGCTGTAGGTTTTTTTGACCTCTCAACCTCCGTTTGAAAACGAATCACCTCTTGTCAGTCCAAGGTCGTTACTCATTTTATTTGATCAAAGATAATATCCTCAAAGGCTAATATTAGCATATTGTAGTTTGTGTAACCTAATGACAGCTTTAGGAAGGAGCTATTTATATTCCATCCTCACTTTTAATGGTTTCATGTCTGTTTTAAGATCATATGAGGTAATGCTGCCAATTGCCGTTACAGTACATTCCCGTTCTGTCCTTTGTCGCCCCTAACCAGTCAAACATTATTGATTATGAAGAGTAAAGAGGCGCTAGCTGAATTGATCAGACTGATGTATTTTGGCAATCTCTGACACCAATTTATTATATTACTTTCACATTAAGGAAGGAGCAAAAAAGCCTTTCTTATATTTATATCTGAATTTCGTGTGAAGCGACTGACAGACGCAACCAATGAATGATTAATCAGCTGAACTGATTCTGACCATATGACAGATAAGATCGGGATTTGTCTGGGAATGATGGTCTCGCCTAAGACAGTTTGTTCTCAGTCTGATTATTCTTTCAGTTGCTTTATTTATTGACTCATCTGACTTCATGCCTTTTTCTCTAATATTTCGCAGCTTTGACATTCCACATTAGCTATAAATGGGTCATTATGTTTCCTCTACTGAGCTGCTGATTACATGGTTAAGGGTCTGATTACACAAGCTCTATTTGAATGAATACAAAGCATTACAATCATTCATAACCATGCTTTTGAATGGGCCTAGGTTAATTGCGTTGGGGTCTGGCTTGCCATCTTTACAGCTGTGAGTGAGGCATTGTGCTGCCGCAAAGGAGAGAATGCAGTGTGTGGCCTGAGGTAGGGCATACACCTCTTAAACAGTGGCACACAATTAGGTGCATTGAAAGTTTCTAACCCTTCAGCTGAGCCTTAACCTCGCCACATCTGCGTCAGCTAGTTGTGTACCCTGAGTCATCTACCCCATTTGTTAAGTCCTTTTTTTAACATGAAAGGCAAACCCCAGGGAAAGGACCAATGTTTTCATGACTTCATCAACCACATTAGACGCTCAATAGAGCCATCTTGAATATTTTGTAATTTAATTGGCTTCCATTTAGGACCACAAACAATAAGAGGAACACATGCCACCCAATATTTAGAAGTGTTCAATCAATATGGGTTTTTCAAAAACGACACATAAATGATGCAGTGCAATAAAGGAACAAGCGATAAAATGATCTCTTCTGTGTAGATCCATTCGTATTCGTTCTAACCAGAGAAGTTTGACAGGGCATCACTTCTAATTTGAGATGCACAGTATATTTGTGACGTTGGAGATGGGAAAGTGCATTCAGTTGCTTTATTGGTAGACTTGGTCGTACAGGCAGGGACAAAACAGCGGCAAACAGGAATAGTGAAGGCAAAGCACAAGAACAAACATGAACACATTTTAAAGGCAGACAAGAGGGTTAATGAGGGGGCGGAGTTCATAATAAAAGTCCACAGAACACTAGACAGGGGAGGCACTGACAGAAATCATAACAATATTAGAGGCTAGTCATTTTCAGCCAATAAAGAATTTTTGTTATCCTTATCTTAAAAAGCTGATGTATCTAAGCTGATAAATTATAGACACAAAAGTCATAGTATCTATATATGCTCTACCAGTGAAAAGTTTTTAATGTTTTTAAAGAATTATCTTCTCCACCAAGTCTGCATTTATTTGATCCAAAATACAGCAAAAGCAATATTGTAAAACGTTTTCACTATTTAAAATGTCTGCTTTCAATTTGAATATATTTTGAAATGTCATTTAGATCATCATTACTGCAGTTTTTCATGATTCTTCAAAAATCATTGTAAATAATCTGATCAAAATTATTAAAAGGCTGAAAATGAATAGAATCTTTTTTTAGAAGAACAGTATTTGTCTTAAATAGACATCTTTTGCTACATCATGTCATTATTATCACTTCAGATCAATCCAAAGCATCCTTTCTAAACAAACATATTATTTTTTATCACCTAAAATAAATAAATAAATACATTTCATAAATAAAATAAATATATATTTTATTTTATGCATTAAAGAATCCCTAAAAAATATATTTACCTATTTTAAAAATGAATATAACAATAATAATAATAATACAATTATTAGATATAGCATATTAGAATGATTTGTCTGATTGGACTCTGGAGTAATAATACTGAAAATGTAGCCTTGATCACAGGAGCAAATTACATTTTTAAATATATTCAAATAGAATGCAGACATTTTAAATAGTAAAACGTTTTACAATATTGCTTTTGCTGTATTTTGTATAAAATAAATAAAAGCATCTCAAAAACAGTTTATTTCTGTATTTTCGATCAAATAAATGCATTCTTAGTGTGCAAAAGATAGTTCTTAAAAAACATTGCAAATCTTACTGTTCAATTAATGTATTTAAATTTCTTTCTTGCACATTTTTTTCTAATTTAAAGTAGTTTTCAATGTGAAGTTTGAATCTGGACTTTTAAGGTGAGCATTCAGTCTTGCAACAGGTAGGTTGATCCCGAGGTTGTATCTTTCGAATGTATATAAATATTATAAATATCGCCTAAAGTGTAAATTTTGTGCATCCCTTTTTTAATTTCTGTGGCCTTGTACTGCTTTGAAATGTCATTTGCTGTTCCAAAAACATCTCTTCATAACTGTACATTAAACATGAAGTATGTTCTGAGATTGTGTCACATCATACTGCCATTTAGAGTTGGTCATTATAATAACATAGCTAGTAAAGTCTGAAGGTTTTATGCACATGCAAAATTCACGGCAATTATATGGAAATAAAATACTGTCAAGGAGGAATGAAAGAAATGAGAGTGTTGCAGTGACAATAATTTGACTTAATTCTAAAAATCTGTGACTTAATTAGACAAAAATGTTGGAAGAGTGTGGAGTGCACGTGGTTAGCAGAGTGTGGGAGTTTATAGATGGATAGCTTGATAAAATCTGAGGGTCAGAGAAAACATCATTTGACTTGAGTGTTCAGTGAAGTCTGTGACACAGGTGCAGAGAAGCTGGAAGATAGTTTAACTTAAAGGTGGACCTGATGTTGAAGAGGTTACTATGATTGACAGGAACCGATGTGGAGGCAGCGACAGACAAATTCACTTATTTCAGCTTTTACGAGACCTCTGCAAACACAGGTCATATGTTACAGGAACAGATGGAGACAACAAACTACAGAGAACTGACAATGCTTAGTAACCATCACACACTGTGTTTGCATTTTATTTGCTTTGAGATCAATGCTCTAGCGTTTTACCGCAGATAGCATCCGGTTCATTTGGAAGCTGTGTGACTGAATTTACTCCTAACGGGGAAAAAAAAACTTCTCAAAACAGGAGGAAGCAAATCGATTCATTTATGTCCAGTGGGCTTATTTGCTAAGTCATTTTGTGGGCCCATTTCCATCACCCTAATGGTTACTTTGGGAACAGTAATTAAGCAAGTAGTGCTAACATTGAGCCACCTGTCCCTTGCCTTTTTCTTACCCCGTATGACTGGCCGCTCTGCCTAGCTCGTACACATTTTGTGTTTTGACTTTAACTAAACATTACACAAAAGTTAAACTGCAAAAAATGCTTTTCTAGCCAAGATTTTTTTCCTTGTTTCCAGTCCAAATATCTAGAAATATTATTTTTATTATTTTTTATTTTTGTTATTTTTTTCTGAAAAAAAAAAAAAAAAGTCAAAATTATTTTTTTATTATTAACAAGTAAAATAATATAGCTTTCTGTTTGAAATACGTTTTTTTTTCCTTCCTTGTTTCCTTGATTATTTTGCTTGTTTTAAGCAAAACGTTACATAATTTTGACTTCTTTTCTGAAAACAAGACAATATTTTAAACTTTATTTAATTTTTTGATATTTCAGCTAGAAACAAGCCAAAATAATCTAGGCTAGAAAGGCATTTTTGCAGTAGTAGGATGTTTTCAGGCTGCGGAAAGAATATCATATGCTCCCAAAGGCTGCATATTTTTATAACAAAATACAGAAAAACAGTGATATTTCTTTCTATTTTAATATATTTTAAATTGTTACTTTTTTGCTGCAAAGTTACACTTTCAGCATCGTAACTCCCATCTTTACTGTTCTTCAGAAACCACTCTAATATGCTGATTTGTTGCTCAAGAAACATTTCGGGTTATTATCAGTGTTTGAAACATCTGTGCTGCTTAATATTGGATAATAGTGGATTGTTTGATGATTAAAAAGGTGACATTATAAATGCCTTCACTGTCACCATCAATCAGTTTAATGCATCTGTTCTGATTAAAAGTAAAAAATAAGGCTTCTGAATGGTAGCATGCACCAGTCTTGGATTACAGCATATCATAACCCGAATTTCGAAAACAAAACAATAACACAGATAAGAGTGTACATCATGGGGATGGACTACAACATGCTGCTAGGATAACGTTTGGTGTGTGGTGGTGTGCGGCCAACTGTTGGCTTGGTGCAGCAACCATAAGAGTGGAACGGATTTGAGATGTGCCATATTGCCATTCCAAGCCAGGATAAAAGAGAAACCATGGGCTGTCCATGGCAAGCTAGCATGGTCCGTTAGAGACATGTTTTTCTCCTTAGCTTTGGATGGGAAGTGAGTCATTGCTGCTAATACTGAATGAAAACGCTGCTATGTAATTTCAGCGCTTTTGGGACTTGAAGGTCGGGTGCTTCCACAGTCCCAGCAAGAGATGTGTGCGGCGGGGAAGGTTTGGCAGGCGTGAGGTAAAGCAGCCTGGTGCAGTGTGGCCCCTGGTTTGGGAAGGAGAAAGAGAGAGCGAGCGAGCGAAAGAGAGAAAGAGGCTGGCTGTGGTCCGCTGGCGCCACAGACCCCTGAGCTGGGGAGAATGCGGGGGCTGCGCTCCTGCCTTTGAAGCTTTACCTCCCACTAATTCTGGCCTTCCAATTTCCACACACTGCGTAGATCCCCTCCACCACCCCCTATCCTCTTCTCTCTCTCTCCCTGTCCCTTTGTTTCCCTTATAAGGACTGGCCCGGCCATTTCCTCAGCTTTTCTCAGTGGGGTTGTGTGTGTGGGTGTTTGTGGATGTCTCTGTTGTGGACGGGGGGCAGCCAATAAAAAACAAGAGTTGAGTTTTTGGCGTTTGGATTGTGTCATGAGGTAAAAGTCTGTGTCCGGTCATTCAGCGGCGTTCTGTCATGTCTCATATTTCACTGCATGATTGACAGCGGGTCTCTTCGGATTATGTTACGAAACAGCGCCTTTTCAAGTTTGCTAATGTGATTTTAAAAGTTCATTTCTCAGACATTTTAAACATTCTAACAGATAAAGTGTTAATAAATTACACAGTTCCATATTAAACTACCGTTAATGCATTTGAATTATTCTGGGATAAAACACTCTAGGAATTAATTAGGCCCTTGGGGAGGTAACAGGGTTGACAGGTTTTTTTTGGACATTGCAAGCTTTGCATTCAAGGTCATGAAACTACATATGTGCTTCATAGAATTAGAACTCGGTTATGAAAATTCTACAGACATTCACTTGTCAGTTATTAGGTATTTACTGTTAGAAACATGGTAACATGGTTGACATTTTAAGATTGGGGACTATTCTTAAAATTATAATGATGAAACAGAGGAGACATTAGGTGTCCTTTCGAAAGTTAACTTCCTGAAAATATGGTGTCTTATAAGAAAGTTTTTTTTAATTATTATTTATTATTAATTAAGTCATTAATTTAGGCACAAAACATGATGGCAACGGGGTTGACATATAACACGGTTTTAAAAGGAAAATCGAAATACTGTATAAAGAGTTCAAATGCTTTAATTTCCATCTATGTGGTTTGATTAAATTGTGGATATTCGCTAAAATATTCAGGAGCGGAGACGGGTCTGTTTAGAGACATAGGCCCTTTCTATATTACCAAGGAGTAAAAGATGGCATACACTGTTCATTGTTGAAGTCATTTAGTCATTTAAGGACACAAATCACATCTGTTTTGCAGAATGACATCTTTACATCTTTATGACAAGCACAGCTTGTTTTGTATTACAGATTATCAAGAGTATCATGGTAACATTGAGATTTAAAATAAAGTAGCAGTGAAATGTGTAGCAGAAGTATACATATGGGAGAGAAATGCCCTGCACCCTTCAGAGTACTTACTTTAGTACTCTCACTGTTACTGCAGTGAATAAATGAATGAAATAACAGACAGGTGATTGAGTTTATTTTTGCACAGGTGACATCAAATTTTATGGTTGATTGACTTCATTAGGAAGTTGACTGAAGTTGCCTGAGGCTTTGAAAATTATTTTATTCATTCTTTATGATACATACGATCATATATTCTCTTTATCAATCGATATGATATATGTATCTAAAGAGAAGTTAATTGGTTCCCTCAGTTAAGCTTACAGTACAACATGCCTGCTTTACCTTGAGTGAAGCAACTGTCTCAGCTTTAACAGAAAATAGTAAGGCATGCTTTTCTGAAAAGTCAACCAATTTGCTTTGGAAACGTACTAATTGTGAAATAGTGTTTTCATGGCTTTTACCATTTTTTATTATTCAAGGTGCTTTTTGTCACAGCATCTTGCTGTGCTACTGTTCACATCTGTTTCATTTTTGCTTTACTCCGTCTACATAGCGTTTGAAGATAAATGTACATACTGTATTGATTTCCCAGGCACAGTAGGGGCATCGGTACAGCACTCAATAAAATGTTGGAGCCATGCGAAAGAAAGACTCAAATCGCCACTCACTGTTCTCAGTCACAGCTTTTTTGTTGTCAAGGTCTCTTTTAAGCATCAGAATGCTTTCAACATCTTTCCGTTTCTCTCTTTCTCTTTCTGTCTTTGTGTCTTAGTTTACAGGTTGCCGGCGGAAAGATGTGGATGAGGGCTGAAGTCTAGAGTCGAGGGCATCGGGGTCTGCCTGCCATTGGCCGGCGGTTTTGCCCGTTAAGGGGAGGCTCCACCCTCACCTGGGTACTGAGTGGATTGCGAGCGCTGCCTGGCTCCTCCCTCGCCAGCCCCCGTCCCCTCCCCAACCCCGCCCCCCTTTCCCACGTTCACACCCCGGGGCTGGACCATGTCTGGCGGACAGCCGGAGGGCAGCCGGACACCCAAGGCCCAGGACCAGGACACGGACCAGGACCAGGACAAACGCAGCTGTGGGGAGGACAGCCCCGTTATCGAACGCCGCAACCGGAGCGGCATCATCAGCGAGCCCCTCAGCAAGAGTCTGAAGAGGTCTCGCACTCTCTCGCAGTACACCGCCGCGTGCCCCCAGACCACCAACGGACTGAAACACAACGGCCAGGCCAAGGGTCACGCGGCCAAACCCCAGCCCGCCCAGCAGCAGCCGCAGCAGCCTTCCTCCTCGGCCTTGGTGCCGAGCAAGCTGGACCGAACCCTGGAGCAGGTGCTGGAGGGACAGAACGGCCTGTTGCACTTTGCCCAGGCAGCTGCGCTGCTCAAGCGGGCGGGGATGGAGCACATGCTGCTGCCGGGGGGAATGGGAGTGGGCGTGGGCGGGGGTGAGGTAGGGACGGTCGACCTGGAAGGGGCATCGGTGGCCGATGCGGTAGGGGGTCACACAGACTTCCCGTACGGCGTGGGTGGCGGCGCCTTCCCCTTCAACCCGGGGCTGTTCATCATGACGCCTGCCGGAGTCTTCCTCGCCGACAGCGCACTGCACATGGCTGGCTTGACGGAGTACCCAGTGCAAAGCGAGCTGGCCTCCGCCATAAGCTCCGGGAAGAAGAAGAGGAAACGCTGTGGGATGTGCCCACCTTGCCGGCGCAGGATTAACTGCGAGCAGTGCAGCAGTTGCCGGAACCGCAAGACGGGCCACCAGATCTGCAAGTTCCGCAAGTGTGAGGAGCTCAAGAAGAAACCGTCTGCTGCACTGGAGGTAAACGATACTGAGACTCTGTGACCTTGCTTAGTTGCATTTGTTCGCTAATGTTTGATGGCCAGAAAGCGTAATAACCTTTCTTGCTTCTAATTTGGGTGAACTTTGTACATGGTGGCGGTGTCTGCTGAGGGTTAGGCTGGGAGATGAGGCTTTGGGGTGACAGGTGGCATTGACAGTAGCGGGGGAGGGAGATACGGCCAGACATGCACCATGGGGTTTGTTCTAATCTGCCCCCCACTGCGGCATCACGTCACTCTTCCCACATCCTGCCTCCCTGACACTACTAGGACACTCCTCAGAGACATGACGCCCTCTGGTATGGCTGCTTTTATAGGTCCCTGCATTCATTAGTTTGGTTTTACAGAGCGATGCAGTTTGAGAGATGCTGCTTTTGTTAAATTGAATGAGAGAATGAAATTGAGGTGGAATGTTTAAGGATGTGGAAGTGGGAATGATGTGGACGTACGGTATATGTGAATGTTTTTTTTTTTGTACGACGTAATCCATCTGGCCACAGGGCTGTCATCTGGAGCACCAGGTGTCAGTGACGAAAAAGCCCACCCCTCCTTTCTCTCATCAGTGGGGGCTGATGGTCCTATAAACTTCTTGCTGAGGTCAAACGGAGTTGTTCTTAATGTTCATATAATGCCCAAATTTGAAAATCAAGTATTATTTATTTTAAAGTCATCATGAAATCAGAATTAACCCCATTTGCTCCTGGTCTCATAGTAAATTATGTTATTTTACAGAAAAAAAATTAAGGATTTATTATAAGGTTCAGTTTGTCAACATTATTTAATGCATTTTGTAATGAACTACAACAATTTTACAGCACTTATTAATCAAGTTAATGCGGATTCATCAATATATTATTGTTTACTATGTATATGTTAAAGACGGATCAGCGTATGTAGAGATGTACCTTAGCCTAGATTAATGCTGTAGAAGTGTTCAGATTGTTTGTTTATTTACAGTTGCACTATTTTTAATGTTAACTTACTGAACCTCATTGTTTGTCCTTATACTCTTTAATCAATAAGTTGCTCTTTCCGTCATAGTCTAGTGAATAATGTTACCCAACCACACTATCATTCAAAGGTTTGGGGTCAGTAAAATATTGTCATATTTTGAAAATCAAGTATTATTTATTTTTTATTTTGCATAAATGTGAGGCTGCAGTTATTTGATCAAAAATACAGTAATATTGCAAAAATATCAGTGGTTTAATTTAACTTTTTTTTAAATATGTTAAAGTATAATTAATTAATGTGATGGAACAGCTGAATTTTCAGCAGGCATTACTAACAGTCTTCAGTGTCACATGGTCATTTAAGCATCATTAATATGCGGATTTGCTGCTTAACTAACATTTATTATTATCCATATTTTTTTTTCTACGTCATATTTTTGTGAAAACCTCTGTGGAGAATATAGTTTTTATCCTGGTTTGTTTTAAATAGAATTTATTTGAAATTAAAACATTAAAAGAATAATAATAAGTGCCTTTACTGTCACTTTTACCTTTTGAGGGTAACCTTAACTTTCCCTTAAGCTTTTGAATAATAGTATATTGCAGTTTCATTACGTCTACATTTTAGAATATATTCTAACAGAAAACAGTGCTTTTAAACTGTATTAATATTTCACAATATTACTGTTTTTACTGCATTTCGATTTAATTAATATAGGCTTGGTGAGCATAAAAGACTTCTTTCAAAAACATAAAAGGTCAAGCATTGTACATCCCAGTAATTTCAATTTAATTAGAGTTTGACATGAATTGATCAGTTGTGACTCTTTTATTGTCTATCAGAACTTAGTTTATGCTTGTTCTGCCTGGATGGAGGAAAAAAATACATTTACAATCTGTTTGTGTCTCCAGTTATTATATATAGTTTGTGTCTTGTCACACTCCTCATGTTTGATGTTTACGTATTAGGCTCTTTTTAGATAAAAAAAGGCACAAATTATTAAATTAGCTTGAAGGTTCTCATGTTTCCTTTCAACTGACATCTGCTATATTCACAGGGATTTTAGATTTGTCCATTTGATGTCTTCCACATAAATAAAACCTTTAGATTTTTATTTATTCTTTGTTGTTGTTTTGTTTGCTGATTACAGACTCATTGAAATACCATCCGTAAGAATAATAATGGCAGGGTGTTGCTGTGTCACTAACGTTTCAGTCATTAAAAATGGTCGGATAATTCCACGCCACGTCTGCTCCCCCAGCTGTCCAGTCAGTGTGGAGTCAAACAAGGTCACGTCTGATGGCGTCTCGGGGAGCCCCTGTGATTAAAATGTGTCTAAAACATAAAGCGCTGCCGGTTTATGGTTTCTTAAATAGATGTTAATTCGAGCGCCTATCATGATGGGAATAGTTTTGCACTAAGCGTCTGAGATGTGCTGCACCTGCTGTTTTATTGCTACTAGACAGAGTTAAAACATCACTGTGGAATCCAAATAGAGCACAGCACATCAATTCATATTTGTTTTCCAAATTTGTGAATACAAGTTAAATAGATTGATGTTGCAATATTGTTGGCTACAGATTAATGCAGCGTTTATGTCTGATTGTTTAGGTTTTGTAGATAAGGTCATCATTTTGTTGTACAGTAACATCTCTTTTGATAGTGAAGCTTCCTGTTACTAGATGTTGTGCTAAAAATGACCCAACATTGGTTCGTTTGGTAGTTAGATTAATAGAAAAGAGCATTCCATTCTATTTATTATTTTTTGCAATTTTCTGTACATTTTTGTACATATGACCACCTCAGAACACACAAAATTATAAAAAAAAACTGGATTCAAATTAAACAGTGTGATGCTTTTGGTTATATTGGCACTGCTTTATACATATTTAAACATAATTTATACTTTATATACTAAAGTGGCAATGGAGACGATGTTTAAATTTCTGCATACCCAGCAAAAAAGTTGTTCTCTGGTTCTTTGTCTTGCATGAAGATAGCTCACTGGTTACCACCAAAACACTCCAGCTGGTTAAGTAGGTTAAAAAACCTGATGGGGACAACAGTAAACCAGCACTGCATGATGATCACTAACATAAAAGTATGCTGTGCTTTAAATGCTGGTGAACTGGTCTCCCCACAAGATTTAGTAACCAGCTGATTTACCTAATCAGTGAGCATCATACTGTCTGACTTTAACAATACAGTTTTGCTATTTTAACTGGTAAGGATTTTTACGATCTTATTCACGGTCCTAAAATGCTATCTATCAGCATGTGGGTTTTAACTAACTTAACCAGTAAGAGTAACTTTGTCAGTTGGCTTCATCAGTAAGGTTGTGCTGTTTAAGGCTCATATCATCTAATCAACATTAAGTACAAAATAGAATTAATCTAACTACCAATAAAGTATTAATTAGCTTAACTAGCTAACATGGTTAACCAGCTTATTCAGTTTAACAAGTAAAAGGTTTGCCAATTAGACCACTTAGCATCTCATCACCATTAATCAGAACATGCAATCATATTCATCAGTATCATTCTTAACCAAATTAACCATTAAGACTAATGGCATCATGTAGGCTAGTTTCACAAGAAATGTTTTGCTATTATGACCACATAACCTCTCATCAACATTAATTAGAATATGGAATCCTATCCATAAACTATCATAACTAGCTTAATCAACAAGACTAGTTTGGTCCACCAGTTTCATTCAGACTGATCCATTTGACAAGTAAAGTTTGGACCTCTTATCATCTCATCAACGTTAATTACAAAATAGAATCGATTTATTACCATTGAAGGCCTAACTAGCTTAACTAGCAAGACTAACTTGATCAACCAGCTTCTTGCATACTGACCAATTTCACTAGTAAAGTTTTGTCAGTTAGACCACTTAGCATTGCATCATCATTAATTATAGAATTACATCCATCAGCATAGAATTCTTAACTAAATTAACCAGCAAGATTAACTAGGTGAAACAGCATCATGCAGTTCAGTTCAGTAGCAGTTCAGTGACCAATTTCAGTAGTACTAACTAGTAATGTTTTGCTGACCAGTTAACATCTCATCAACTTTAATTAGAACATGGCGTACTGTCCATACTCATAACTATTCATAACTAGCATGCATGCTGACCGCTTAACAGCTCATCCCAATTAAAAAATATAATACTACTGTAACTGTCAGCTTGGAATTCTTAACTTAACTAGCAAGACTAACCAGCTTCATGAAGGCTGTGTCACCATTAAAGGAGTCTTAAACAAGAAGACCAACTTGATTAGTAAGCTCCTAGTAATATGACTTGTATCACCAATACATTTTTTTGATTTATACTTCTTAGTATCTTATATTTATTAACTAAAACATGTCGTCTTATATATAAGCATTGGATTTTTGACTAGTTTATCCAGCGAGACTAACTTGGTCAGCCAGCTTTTTGCAGGCTAACCTATACTAGCACATTTGGCAGGGCTAACTGAACCCTGCACTTGCACTGAACTTATATTCAAGTTTGTGTTTGACAGGTGTATTGTATTGGCGTGTATGGTAAAGAAACAGGGTGTGTGTGTGTGAGTGTGTGTGTGTGTGTTTAAGAGTAAGGGTACAGGCAGGCAGTGATCTTGCAGTACTGGGTGTTTTGCAGCTTTCACGGTGCATTGCTGGCATCTCAGAGAGAGCCATAAAAACAGAGGGGAGAGTGAGAGGGGGAGGTAGCGTGCAGACCGTCAAGGCCTTTGCCACCTCACACCTCACTGACTGGAGATGTGGGGAATTATTTTAGGAAGCCTGCGTCTGAATGGAAATAAAAGAAGCACAGGAGAATTAGGAGCGTGAGGCTCTTCGGACCGACACTTACGTTCACGCCAAGATCTCAGAGCCTTGCTTGCATGTGACTGCATGACTGCTTGCTCACTTATTTTAGCTGTGTTAATGTGTTTGCATGTTAGCATTTGTTAGCATAAGTATCTGAGGAAATTGCAAGGAACTGCTTACATTTCGCTCTTACATTAAATGTTTTGCATCTTAAAAAATATTTATTATATATGTTCTGTCAAAGTGTTTATATATTTATATACCATATAAACCTTTCTTCCGCATATGAATGTTAGCTTCTAGCAGTAAATGAGTGTATTTGTCATGTTTGAAAAAATACTAAGCTGGTTTACTGCTCTTATCGGGTCAAGCTGGTCTTTTTTTCTAATTTCAGAAGAGTTTTACTCATCAGCTGTTCAGGCTGGAAGAACAGCTGACCAACCAGCTAAATCAGCTCAACTCTAGCTAGATCAGCTTAAACCGGCAATTTTTAATTATTATTATTTTTATGATTAATTGATTGATTCTAAAGTTACAAAAGGTTTTGTGGTGCACTTTAATTAAATTCAATTTTATCTGTAGCATACAAGTATTATAATGTTTCAAAGTGTAATCTAATGTAGTCGAGGTGACTCAATTATAGACTTGATTAAATCAACTTAACTGACATCAGCACATTTTTCAATACATAAATATAAATTAATTGACTATAAATTGTACAATTTGTAATTGTAAAAGTTCTTCTGTTAAGGTTAGGTTGTGGTATTTATAACTATAGCTGTACAGAAAACCAGTTGAAGTCAATGCAGTGTCACCATTTAGATAACTAAGTAAGTGGTGTGTGTGTGTCTCATGACAGTCGCATTAGAAAGTGAAGGGTTGATTTGAGATGATGGTGGTATCAGTGCTCTGAAAGGGGGAGACGGTCTTTTCTTGGTATGCACACACAGAGAGAAGCTGTCACCCTGCACCTCTATCTGACACCCAGACACACACATGTTCACACACTTACTCACTCACAAAGCCAAGGTACACATGACCGCTGGGCTGCATACAGCACACCCACATTAAGACATGGAAAGAAATAGACAGATTGGCAAAGACACTTTCTGAATCAGGGTTCAAAAGGGTCAAAAATGTTTTATCACAGAATGCGAAATTCTACAGTATATGACATGTATTAGGACTATATAGCTGTTTGTAGTTGTATATAGAAAAAAAGAGAATATATATATATATATATATATATAAAGAGACATATATATATATATTGTGCTCAATCACTTATTATGCTAAATTGTTAATGTCTTTACTGTCACTGCTGATCAAGGTAATGCGTCCTTTGTATGAAAGTATATTTTTCACACAAACCTTACCCAAAACGTTTTATTTATTTATTTCAAGCAGAAAATCGGTATATTAGGATGATTTCTGAAGGATCATGGGACAGTGAAGACTGGAGCAATAGCTGCTGAAAATTTTACATTGCTAGCAGAAATAAATTAAATATTAAAAAATATATAAAACTATAAAAGAGGTTGCCCAAGAAATCACAATTACTCAATTTAACCTTCAATCCACAATTTTTAGCTCAGGCTTATTGAACGGAAACAGTGCTCTTGTCCCCATAGGTCAGTAATACAGCTCCAGTGTATCACTGACCTGTGGAAACTGAACCCTCAGCAGATTGGAGCGGTAACTTATTCATAGGAAAATCAATAAACACAGATTAAGATGGTGGATCTGTTGGTTGACACCTTGCAGGAACGATGACCTTGGAAACGCGCGCTACCGAGCCGTCACTCTCTTATCAGGGTCCAGTGTTTGTACAGGTTTAGGGTTAAAGGTTATAGGTCAGGCGTCATAGTGGTTGCCTGTGGGCTAGGCTTCTGAAAGAGGTTTGGGCGTTAGGGTCACTTCTAGTGGGTTGTGACAAGCCAAAGGTCACCGCAAGTGAATTCTCAGGCTTTGTGTGCAAGACACACCCACAGTGTTGCGTTTGATCCTTACATGTAGTCAGCAGTATGCATGTTGCATTGTTTTGAATTTGTTATTAGGTTTTTAAATTAGGCATATGCATGAAATGCAACACAAAACACAATATTAAGATGATCTGAACAGATTTTCATTTGCTCTGCCAACATTTTAATAGCAACATATATTAATAAAATATTCATGACAGAAAAAAACAATATGCCTTTATATTTCTTTAAAAATAACTATATTCTATCTCCATGGCAAATTTAAAAATATTTAAAAGATTTGGCTGGAAAATTATGGCAATTGATTTCAAAATATGCTATTTATAATTTCAAATGATCAAAACAATTTGACATTTTTTGTATTTTGTTTTCTTTTATATACACATTACTGAACCTATATACTCTATATATAAACAGTTTAAAGCTGTTTGATGTTGGCATATTACTAAGCTAACAATATGACTCTTTAATAATTCACAAATGAATACTGAGCAAAAAAGTAATTTTTACTGATTTCTATTGGGTATTATATCTTAATGCTTTCTGTAATTATCTTCTCCATAAAGACACATTATATACTTTATCAGCCACAAGAGTTTATTCTGTTCACATGAACAAAAATCAGAACCATATATTTTCCAAAGTAAAAGCCTGACAATGAAAACTGACATGAAAAATATGTTGTTTTATCCAATAAATATTTGAAATACTCCTGCAACCTTGATTTACAACCTGATATTAGGAAGTGCTAATAAAGTGTTCGGAGTTAACATCTGCCCAGCTGTTGTCACGGGAGCACTCTAGTTTAGTCCGTTAAGCCTTTGAGTTTAAAACGTCTGTCTTACTTTGTCTCGTTCAGGAACGCTTGAATGATATTGAGTGTGAGTGTGTGGGCTGGTGCACGTGTGATCATGTGAGCGGGGATGTGTTTGCCGCCCGTGGCTCGGGCCAGTGCTGGCGAACATTTAAGATTCTGTGCCGCAGTAGTGTTGCACTGTTGGGGGAAAGGAGCTGTGTCTTTCCAGCAATGCCTGAGCTTCAGCCCCCTTCAACCTCAACGTTGCCTCACAAGGCTTCTTGCTTTTCCTCAGCTGGCCCGGACTCAGCGCCCACCTGAGTCCCGCCGCAGACGCCAAACCGACAGACGTGCAGCACTGAAAGAATACAGAGAGAGAGAGATATAAAGAGGCCATAGCGAGAGCAGTGTGGTGGGCGCTCGACGTGACTGCGTGGTGACTAAATAATGAATGTGGCGTATCGGGTTTCACGTGGAGCCAGGGCCATGGCCCATGGCTGGAGAGGAGGAGGGGGCAGGAAAGACAGAACAGGGAAGGAAAGGGGGAGAAGGAGGAATTAGATGAATCACACGGCCGCAAAGGATGCAAAACAACCAAAGTCTGTATTTTTTCTGTATTTTTGCCTGGAAAAAGTTTCTAAATGGTGTCTGCTGATTGTAGAACGAAATTTAGAATTTTATGGCATCATTTTCTTCATTTGAAGGTGCGTTGCTTGTGAAATGCTTGTCCTTTCATATATTTCCTATTGAAACAGGAAGTTTAAGTAAGAAATAAAAGACCTTATCCGATTTTTTAAAAATAGCCAATAAGCTTTAGCTACGCCACATCTGTCCCTGCATCCAAATATATGCAAACTACCACACAATATAGTAGATATGAAATGAACAGGATGGTGGTTTTACAGTCATAAAACAGTATGCAAAAAGTACTCAGTGACCTACAATTTACATTTGAATATGCATACTTTAATACTATATAGTATATAGTAAGTGAAAAAATGTATGTGAAAGTAGTAGTATGTAAAACTTGGCATTATTCATTAAGCAGTAAGTGAAACGTACTCGGAAACCTACAACTTGTACTACAAAAAAGTAGTCGATGACCTACAAATTGCATCCAAATAAGCATATTTTTATACTATATAGCAATACGAATCGGGATTATGTAGCATTTATAAAAAAGTATGGGAATGTGACCTACACCTTACATCCGAATATGCATACTTTAATAGTGCATTGTAAGCAAAAAACAATATTAGTAGTATGTGAAATGTGGCAGTATTCCTAAACTAGTGAAAAGTACTCATTGACCTGTAACTTGTATCTGAATATGCATTCTTACATACTATATAGTTGGCGGAAAATAGTAGTATGTAAACATTGCAATATTGTGAAAAAGTACTATACTATATAGCAATACAATTCACGATTATGTAGCATTTATTAAAAAAAGTATGAGAAAAGTACTCAGTGACCTTCAGTGCAACTTACATTTGAATATGCATAATTTAATACTATATAGTACATAAAAAACAGCATGTGAAAATAAAACGGTAACAGTATTCGGAGGCGGGAATTCAGGTTCTGGAGAGCATGTGATTGGACACAAATCTGTGTAGTACAGGATGAGTCACCTGTATTTTTGCTGTGAAAGAGAAAGGCTTCAGAGCTAACAGACATGGACTAAAAGCCACAAAATGCTAATTTGGATCTAACAAGTTTAGATTTATATGTGTGTTTTTTTTTATAAAGCACTTTACTAAATGCACCCCTTTTTGTCCCCTCCCCCCATTTCTCTTTTTCTTTCTCTTAAGAAGGTGATGCTGCCGACGGGCGCAGCGTTCCGGTGGTTCCAGTAGGACTGTGACCTCTGACCTCCACCCAAAGCTCTGCCATCAAGTGCAATGCCAACTCTCGCTTGGATCATCTCGAGCACCAACACTGGCTGACAAACACAAACTACGTGAAAAAAAAAAGAGAAACACAAGACAACTATGAAAAAAAAAACCTTCATCACAAGATACAGAACAATAAAACAACAATACAAAAAGAATCAAACGAGTAATGGATGCACCTACTTATTCCTTGAACCAAAAATTAAACATAAATAAAAATATCTATGGCAACTTTCATTCCCTTTTATATGTTTCCATTTTGGTACCTTTTTGTCCCTTTTCCAGCAGATTTTTTCTGTGGCTTAGACATGGAACTGTTCATTGACAAACAGAAATGGCGGACTCAGTGTGGACAATCAACAAAATTTCTTTTTTGTGTTTGGTGTTAATGTTGTTCACGTGTGGAAAGATACAGTACTTGTGTAGAGAATGTAAATTTTACGGCTATATTTTAAAATTAGTGGCTAATGGCAAGCACTATTGTAATTTAGGACCATCGTTCTTACTTAAAAACTGTATTTTATGATTGTCTCTCTTTTTTTTTTTTTTTAGTTTGATTTAAATTTATAGTTTTAAAAACTGATCAATGTTTGTCTTTCAAGGGAGAGTTAATATTCCAAAACCTACAAATCCAGTTTTCTTAATGAACAAATATGCATCATAGAAAAAAAACCTTACTCTGACGATGACTTAATCGGAAGATAAAATTGTCATTGTTTCTGTAGGGTTGTTACTACTGGAAGCTCCAAACTTCAAATATTTCATTTTGTTTTACTGTACTGACAGCCTTTGTTATATTATGTCAGATTACATCATATCACGCCACGCAACATCACGTCGAATCACGTTCTACGTGACGTTACGTTTTATTACGCCACATTATTGTTCTCAGTGTACAGGTCTGAATTTTTACGGAGCCCTCCACAGCACTTGCTTGGCTCTATCAAACGCACTGAAAAAGATTGAACTTTTATTGTTTTTTTTTTTCTTTTCTTTTTGTTTTTTTTTTCATGACATTGCCGGTAGCTACATCTTTTAAAAAAAGCAGCAATGTTTGTATTGGATTAGAACTATGGGCTGGTTTTGTGAATAAAAACAAATGCATGTATTTGTGTCGAACATTTACAGCTCTGACGTCTGTCTATTTGCATGTTTTTTAAGAAACAGCAACAAACGTTCAAAAAAAAAAAAAAGTTATAACAATATGGAAATGTTCGCAGAATCCTCTAGGTTGTTCCCTTTTCCATTCAAACAGTAAAATAAAAAGCATTGGGGCAAAAAATATGTCATTTTGAGATGCGATAAAGATGTTTTATCAAGAGTCTTTGATTTCTTCATCTTCTTCTACTTGATGTCTGACACACTTATAACAATAGAGTGTGCTTCTGGCTCTGTCTGTGGCCTGCGGATCTTAATATCTTTGCATTCTTTCATACGGTACAGTCTGACATTTAATGGTAAAAAACAATTAAAAGACAATGAATTATTGATACTCAGGCAACTCTGACCAGCAGTCTAAAGTAAATGGGAAGGTAAACACAAATGCCTTTAGAGTTTTTGTTTCTTTCTGAAGATCGTCACACAAAAGAGAACATGGGGTGGCTGCATCATTTACAAGGATTGTGTGTGGGTATAAACCTTCAAGGATGGATGCTTACTACCTAAAGAATTATTTATGTCCATAGACCTTAATCAGGTTAAATGCCATGTTGAATTTAATGCAACTTTGAGGGACAGATGCATGCATAAAGGTCCAGTTAAATTTTTTTGTCAACTTAACAATTCACAACATTCAAAGCTGTTTTGTTTTGTCTACTAAAAACTTTAGTAGTAGTTTAACAACTGGTTTGAATGCACTGTACTCCCTCACAGCCCCATTTTTATACCTGTCAGATACAAACCCTACAATAAAAAAAAGTCACATTTAAAAACTCATTACCTGATAAGTAAAACATAAAATCTGGGGTGTAGGAACTATTTTATCAATAAAACAGGGATATTTCCGGAAGTACAAGTTGGAAGATCAAATCTTTCTTAAAGGGATAGTCCACCTAAAACCCCTAATCTCATTCCAAACTTGTACTTTCTTCTAGATATTTTTGAAGAGTGTTGATAACCAAGCCGTTTTAGTCCCCATGGACTATGCTTTTAATTACAAATAACAATAAAATTATATTCAAATTACATTTTAATTTAGGTAGATGAGAGATCTCACTGGTGCCCAATATCGCCTTTGACCAGGACCACCGCTAACTAGAGGGAAGTATAATACTTAATGTAGCAAACTTTTTAACGACTGGTAAGGGGAGTGAACTAGCCTCTGACAGCGACTGTAGAAGCCAAGTTAATTGCAGCTTTTTAGAGGGCCTGAGATGAAAGACGGCCGACCAAAGCCCCCCCTAAATAGGGTCAAGCGATGCCTATGGGACACACTGAGTAATGAGACTTTGAAAAGTAATGATTAACTCTGAATAAATGCAGAAATTGCAGTCGTCGTACCACCCCTGCATACAAGAAACATGGTTGGCGTACCGCAAATACAAACTAATAAAACTACATTTTTATGACCGAGTCAGACAGGTGGAATGAAAGTGTGTGGATTGTGCGAACACGAGAGCAAAGCGTCGTGCTGCAGGAGAGAGGTGGAGGTACCAGCTGCAGGCCTGGAGAGCTGGATAGAGTCCTCAGTGCCGTAATGAGCCCAGGTCTGTGGTGCAGTCATCAGAGCAGGATCTGTAATGAGCCACAGTCTCGGGTGGAGGCCCAGTTTGGTTGGGTTTGTGTAAAAGTGTGTATGTCTGCGTGTGTTTATGTGAGAGAGACTGAAAGAAGTAGAGCTCGAAAGAGAGAGAGAATGTTCCCAGCTCCCCCCTGGTGACAGCGATGGGCCAGTGCCATGGCCGCGGCGCTGGGAGGAAGCTGAGGCTCTGCATTATTAATGTGCGCCGCGGCGTCCTCGCCTCTTCCCAGCCGCACAGCTCACTGCCCGTCCTGCCATCACAGAGGGAGAGAGAAAAAGAGAGAGAGTGAGGTATGTATGGGGGGGGTAGATATAGAGAGCAAGAGAGGCATAGTAGTGTGGCTGTGCCTGTTAGTGAATGCAGTGTGTTTGTGTGTGTGTGTGTGTGTTGGGCTAAAGAAACAATGTTTTTTTCTTTTGGTCAGTATATATATATATATATACACCAGAGAGAGGACATAGCATTCAGCCAATATCTCTACAGATACAAAAAACGGCATGTATAGGCTATCTACGTGTGCTGAATAGACATATTTTTTTGTCTTAAATATCAGACTTCAGGGAATAAAGTGTTATACAGTTATCCGCACTGCAGCCAAAGAATACTGACACATTGAAAGAAAGTAATTTATGTTAACTTGAATCTTCTTATAGATGAAAAAGAAATTTGAAATCCGTCAGAAATGTGACAACGGCGACTTTTCCCTCAATAAATTCTTAATTTGCTGCTTTTTAATAGTTAGTAAGGTTAGGGATGTAGAAATTAATATGTGTTTAATTAGCACTAATAAATGGCTAATATTCTAGTAATGTGCATGCTAATAAGGTGAAAATGTCTATTACATCTATTACATTTTGTTTTTACTTTATTTATCAGTAGTACAGGTTCTAAAAAAGTTTTTTTTTTTTTTTTTGTCAATTTTTCCAGTTTTAAAAAGTGTATGTTAAAACCCTATGAACAATGAACCAAGCCAACCTTAAAGTGAATCACAGCGTTAGAAACTAGAAGGAATATAAAACAAAGAATCTATATAAAATAAAACAAAAAGACATAGATACAGCAGCTTTAGTGAGGGAAAGAACTATAATGCTATGAAGCACTGCAAATTATATGACCAAGTTAAAAATAGAAATATCTGGAACCTGCAACACTGTACTTCTGAGGTTGGGCCTAAGTTTAGGCCCTAATATATCTGTAGAACGCTATCTGTTAGCATCTGTTAGCATTCCCATTCATCTCAATGCCAGTTGACATTTATGCATTTGGCAGATGCTCTGGAAGTGACTTACAGCGCATTCAAGGTATACATGCATTCAGGACCTTGGCGTTTCTAGAGCTATGTTTCAAGGGTACTCGGTTACACAAAACTATTTTTTGAGACTGAGCCATGTTGAATGATCCATCTTTACTACAACTCTTTTAACCATAACTCAAGTTGTGAGTTATGAGCAACAACTCATTGTTTGAACATCTGTCAATGAAAAAATCAGTCATAGTACTTTGTTCACTTCCAAATTTGACAAATCTATGATCATTTTTGTGTGCAACGAAAAACAATAACAAAAATGTATTTGTTCTGTTTTGAGAGTATCACAGAACGTAATCAGAGTTATTACTCTTGTAGCTTCGTAAAATTATGGTTGTATCCCTGATCTAACATTACTATTTTACCAATGTCCTTGCTACGCTTCTGTGCAGTGATTATGGTAATATAATTTCTGTCTATGGGAGGGTCAGAAAGCTCTCAGATTCCATCAAAAATATCTCAATTTGTGTTCCTAAGCTAAACAGAGGTCTCACAAGTTTGGGTGAACTAACCATTTAACATTTTTGTTCATATAATGATTCTAAAAGGTTTTACTGGTCTCAGCTAGATTGAACAGCTGGTTGCGAACCTGGTCTCCCAGACCAAACCACCTCAAAGTTTTACCAATTTACATAAATGTTGCACAAAACCTTACTAATCCCAGCCAACAAGCTAATCTAACCAAACTAAACAAGCTTTAGGATAGACTAGTATTGCATCTATAGGCCAACTTGGTGGCCATCTTGGTTTCTGGTCAAGAACAAGTTCTGTTTACATAAATGGTAAAAGACTAAAACATACGGTGTCATGAATTGAGCCTCTTCTGCTCAAACCATGCACATATACAAATAAATAGATAGATAAATGCAAGATTTCCTGCCTCCACATTGAGCATTACATTGCATCCAATCATTTGGTTTATACAAGTTTTTTGTGTTGGGACCAGTTGTAGAATAGGTTAGCATTAGATGTTGCAGTTTTGTTCATGTAGGAGTGTGAAGCTAAAGGTGAATCTCAGGTTGCACATGGAGCTGTAGATGGGTTGGAGGCTTCCGGGAAGGTACCTCAGGCACGTTGTGGGCGTTCATGATGTATCAGTGAGGTTGTGGTGGGTAAACGTGGTACTGGAGTCTTTCGTGGATGGTGAGGTAGAGTTAATCAGGCTGCTGTGGAGTGGAAGGTCAGGCTACCGAGCAGACCTGTCACAGTGGGAGAATCCTAGAATCTTATCACCGCCACACAGACATGCAACCGCGCTGATCTGCTCACCCTCACGGCCAACACGCGCGTGCCCTTCCCCCAGACCCACGCTCGCTTCCTCACGACGGCCTGAGCCAAGACAACAGCGACAGCCAGCAGAGCCCAATAACCCTGCTGGACCGCTTTGCTGGAGTCGTTCAGCGCGACATACAAGCAAACAAGAACGGGCAGAATATCAAAGCCTAATGCATAATCGGTAATTGATTCCAAGATCACTAATGTAAATCGGATCATTTCATGTCCATAACATTTTCTAACACTTCAGAAGGTGCTATATCTAAGATTTTATTTCAGATATGAAAGTTGCTGCACCACCAGTGGCACCAAAGGATGGAATCAGCTAACAAAATGTTTGAGGTATCTCTGCATTTAATTTGGGACAAACCAAAAGTATATTAACTAAACCTAACATGATTATTATTTTCTTCAACAATGTATTAAAAATACAATTCACAAATACAGTGACTTACAACTCTTTCCAAATCTATGCATACATTTATTGATTGCTTGATTTAATTTTAATTTCTTAAAGTCATTATTAGTAGTATTACTACTATTACTTTCGGTGGCAATGAGACTGTTCTGATATTATAATTTTATTAATTAATTTCTTTTTTTTGTTTGCATGTTTACTGAAAATAAGTAATTTTATGTGCACAAATATCTAAAACATCAAGTAATTAAGACGCAAAATTATACAAGCTATTTCTTGTTTTCTGGAAAAATGGTTTCAGTGAGTTCCTAATTTAAAAAAACTGCAACTGATTTAAAAATAAACTTGTCTTTTCCTTGAATTATATTTAATTTTCTTACTCCATTGGCAGATTTTTATATTCTTGTTTACTCAAAAAAAAAAAACCTTTCTCTCCAGAAAATCATAATTAATAGATTATGTAATTTTGCTTCTCAAGTGACTGTTTTGATATTTGGGTAACACAACAATTTAGTATAGAGACCAATCCTCATTATTAACTAGTTGCTTTTAAGCATTTTAAAATATTGGCCGTTTATTATTCCTTATATAGCACATATTCTATTAATGGTTTGTTTGTGAAAATTGGACATTAAAATAAACAGTAACACTTTCAAATACGGAACGCTTACTCACTATTAACAACGAATTTTCCATCAATAAATTCCTAATTATTAGTAGTTAGTAAGGTAGTTGTTAGGTTTAGATATTGGGCATAGGATTAGGGATGTAGAAAAAGTTATGTGGAATAATACATCAATAAGTGCTTAATTACTACTAATAAATGGCTAATATTGTAGTAATATGCATGCTGATAAGCAACTAGTTAAGAGACCCTGAAACAAGGTGTTACCAAATAAATAATGTGTATGTGTAAAAGCAAGAGAGGTATGTGTATATGTGTACTGAGAAACAAAAGTAAATCTGACCACTCTGACCATGAAACTGATTGCTCTGTAACTGAATTAGGGTGTGGATCTCTGCAGCGACCTTGTCCGACTTTTCTCCTCAGGGTGTGGAAGAGCGAGAGGAAGAGGAAGAAGAGGAGAGGCTCCAGCGCTGTGGGAGGCAGAGTGCCTGAGGGCCTGGGCCTGTGGCTGAGGCGTGAATGAGCAAACCCAATGAGCTGCTGCAGTGGAGGAAGAAATGTCACCATCTCCCTCCACATTAACAGACCCCACAATTGTATGTAACAATACACTTCAAAACCATAACACACAATATCTGCAAGCTGTTTCATAAATTGGCGAGTTTCTCCTTGAAACACGGCACCAGAATATGTTCACGTCTGGTGAGCTGACAGATGTCCCCTCAGACAGGTACCTGTCTCGTAAACAATGACAGGTGGGCATTGTTTTATTACTGTACATGCATGAGGCATGTATTGCCTAGGGGGCATGGTAGATATATATATACGTACATCCTATAAGGGCACATGACACTCTAGTGTATGAACTTCCAATAAAATAAGATTGACACATTTCTACCCACCTACTGCTCTGTAGGGAATACTTCGATATACCAGGAATATAAAGCCATTGCAGTGAAGTGCATTGCAGTTTACTCACACTCATCTTGTTCCAAACTGTATCGCTTTTTATCCTTACACATCGTTTCCATTTGCTAAATGAAAAATAACACTGCTGTTCTCCATACAAAGCAAGCATGCAATGACCAGAAGCTGATACACACACACACACACACACACCAGTAACTGCTTTTATGCTCAATTTACCTAATATTAATGAAAGGTGGCCAATTAAGCGTATATAATTTCCTTATTTTGGCACTTGGTACATGATAGCCATTAATGTCATGGTTAAATGCGAAATGTAATAGTATATAGTCAATGTAAACATTTCTATTATTGCTAACATTTTTATAATGCATTGTTTGCATATCAGTCAATTTTCTTTTATAAAATATACAAATATGAATTATCTCTAGATTACAGACTAATTAAATTTGTAGAATCACTAGTAAGATAACAGCAATATTAGATAAATTAAAAAAAATCTCTCTCTCACTCTCTCTTTCC
Organism: Enteromius viviparus; assembly: GCA_032353835.1. Taxonomy (NCBI): domain Eukaryota; kingdom Metazoa; phylum Chordata; class Actinopteri; order Cypriniformes; family Cyprinidae; genus Enteromius; species Enteromius viviparus. The sequence continues at coordinate 6,716,996 of JAUCNO010000425.1, forward strand.
CTGTCACTTTCCAACTCTTTTTTTCTTTCTCAGGCGTAGAGCTTGCATTAACAGAATCTCGGATAAATGCAACTTGAGAATCTCAGTTAAATAAATGGTACCTCTCACGCGCTCACACTCTCCCACCATCAGCCCCCCCCCCTCAGCACACTCACACAATCACACACACACACACACACAAACACACACGCGCACGCAAGCACACCCGCAGAAACAGATTAAGCTCAAATCAATGGCTGGAGCTGAAGCGGAGGAGAGATTTCACCCTGGCTTCTCGTTAAGGCCTGGCTGAGGCGCGGAGGCTCGGGGGAGTGTTATTACCAGGGTGATGGTTGATAAGACGCTCGTTCCTCCACGCCGCGTCCCGCGGGACAGATACATCGCGCAGCCATGGAAACCGTAAGGCTAGGTGTTATGCTATAATTGGGCCGGTGCTTTTAACAGCACAGCCACACAGCCAGGTATGCCAGCGTCTTCAAATGAGAAATTATACCATGGTGTGTGGAGGAAGAGGAAGAGGGAGCGAGAGAGTGAGTGAGCGGAAGCGTAAAAGCCTTGGACCCTCACCTTTTCTAATACGCAGCTTCTTTCTTTATTTCGCTCTCTTTCTGTCTCTCTCTCTGCCTCTGTACCTCTCCACATATAGCCCAGATATTTATTTTTTTTACAGCTGTGATACAATTAGGAAAAGAGTGGAATGTTTTTAGGCTCCAATCAATGAGATTAAGACATAATTTTTTTTTTAATGAGTTTAAAATCTGTTTTGAGAATCGGTATTAACAATGTGGAGGTGTTGAGTCATGACGTCAGTTTGTAGGCCAACTCAGTAGGTGGGATTTAACATCTAGTGTGACATTGGCTGCGTCTTAAAGCTTATAGGCAGCTTGCTTTGCTGTCCTATCAGGCAATGACTTTGCAGGCACATCCCGACACCGATTTCGGACGGACTTCTGAGGCAGCATTCTGGTCTCATGATCTACAGCAACATAAAGAGAGAAAGAGTTGGTAAAAACTAAGCCAATTTAATTACTGCTATACATAGGCTATCTTAACACACAATGAGTTGTGTCCCAAATCGTGCACTATACACTATGCACTTATTCTAGTCTCTATGTACTTAGCCATCTAGTTATTAAATTATCTAGGGTAATTTTGCCATCCAACAATGGAACCCCTCTCCTTGAGTGCATGAAATCTCACAAATTTCACTCTTTTGGAATTTTGAGTGTGAACACACTAATCACACTACACTAAAAACAGACATGACATTTTGAGAAAACAAAGCTGGATGCACCGCTGGAATAAAACACTCAGCATTGTGGGATATTGTAGGCAAGGAAGGATGCGTCTATATTGTGTTCAGATCTCAGTAGACAGCATGACATGCCTTGCTACCTTTACTGTATATGCTACCTGTGGAGGCAGCATTTTTCAGCTTTCAGACACAGCCGTTGTTGGAAGTAGGCCAAAAAAAGTGTTGTATGCGTCATGTTAAGATTTCTTCATTTATTTATTTGGATACATACTTGAAATAATGAAAATTCAAAAACACTTCAAGGATTTAAGATATGCTTAACAAATGAAGTGTAATTAAGTTGGAACTGTTATAGTCTGATGCAATTTGTTAGCAACTTATGTTTTTAAAGGACAAAACAGTTTCCGAATTCACGGCCACAGTTTGAGCCACATGCTGCTCTCCTGTGCAAACTAAAGGCACGACAGGAAATGATGTCACAGCTTTAACACTCATTAGCTTAGAAGGACTATATTGTTGTTTTGTTTTTAAATGCATACAATACACAAACATTAATTAATCAGAGGTAATCCTTAATTAAATTAGCAATAACTAAATTTGAACTTTGCAGAAATGCAGTTATTTGCATTGCAATTAACAAATAAGATGATATTCACCTTTAGAGATATGTGCTATTGCATAATTTATGCTTTTCATAAAACTTTAAATGAAATAAATGTGTTCTAATAGTAGAGTGATAATATATATATATATATATATATATATAAACAAAATGTACATTTTGATGTAGGCGCTTATACCTACTCAGGTTAACCAACTAACACAACAAAACATGCATGGAACACACACACACACACACACATCTCCTGCATTCGGTGTTGTTTACATAGACTTTGAAAGCTCCAGGAGGGACTTGCAGGAGATGAGCGGAGAGCTAGGTGCAGGGTGCAGAAATAGAGGAGAGCAGAAGAGAGGAGAGGGGGAAGAGTTTCGACGGGCAGCCGCTCGCTCTGCAGGCGCTGTTGATTACGATCAATTTCCCTCGTATCGACGCACGCTCTGGCCCTGAGCGCTAGTCCCTCCTGCTTTTTACATGCTACGTGCTTTGTGTACCATGACACTTCTCTCTCTTCCTCCTCACACGCTCTTTCTTTCTTTCTTTCTTTCTTTCTTTCTTTCTTTCTTTCTTTCTTTCTCACCCTACCTTGCCTTCAGTTCTTTCCATCACGGCCTTTGGAGCGAGACGCACCTATGACTCATACCGAATGTGAGGCTAGGAGGTCTCATAGGAAGGCAAAGTGTGAGCAGCGCAATTAAAAACAAACAAACAAACAACACCAGCCTGTCTTGAACAAGGCTTTTCCTGTTTTACGAAATAAGTGCTAGGTTGTCGGGTGCAGCTCGGCAGCTGTTGGGATGCTGGTCTGGTGTTGTCGGATTGGAGGCCATGCACAAGCAGACGGATGGCGGATAGCCGTAATGGAAGGGAAAAAAGTGCTCTTCTGCAAGAGTGAGACCGCAGGCAGGCAGAGTGCGAGAGGGCGCACCCCTCATCGCTCTATCTCTCCGCTCTTGGCAGCCTCCATCCAAATTAATTGCATCTCCGAGAGAACGGGAGAACGAGAGAGAGAGAGAGGGCGAGCAAGATGGTCTTACCGCTAGGCTAGGCTGGTATTGCTGTGGGGGAATCATTTAAAATTCTACCTCCCGTGTGGTTCCTGGTTTCCAGTTTAATGACCCCCACCCCTCTTGCTCTTACTATCTGCACCCCTCCCTCTGTTTCTTTCTGTCTTTCCGCTCGCAGCCTTCACCTCCCTAGTTGCCTCGTTCCCCCATCAGTTCTCTCTCTCACGCTCAGGCGTGCCGACGGCTGCCGCAGTTCCACGTAACGCCCCGCTCGCCAATTACCAATCCGACATCCTTTCCGTTGCCCCAGGGATTGCATCTCTACACCTGTTGTCACAGGCGACAAACGAACCCTTTCGCTGATTTCCGAGAGCCACGTGACCAGCGCGCCAACGTGTTCGAACAAGGTGGAAGCACAAAATCAACTTGATTTCTTTCCAGAACGATTTGAATCAAGCAGCATCGAGGACAGATAGGACATTGGGGTGGGGGGGGGGGGTCTCTATATCAGGACGCCCTGTGAACACCCATTGACATTTACACAGAGTTTGGCAACTGCGTGACTCACCTGTGACTAGAAGGTATAGACGAGAGAAAAATAGGAGACAAGATGAGAAAGAGACCTAGAAGCAGGGGGAGATGGGAACGGGGAGGTTGTACGCTTTGGGTCGTGGCCCACCTTGACAGTCACCGGGGTCTGGGACCATCTGGCCTGCGTGTGTGCAAGCGTGTGTGTATGTACGTGTCCTGCCAGGTCTCTGGGCTCCTGTCACCTGCATCAGTGGAGGATAGCAGGAAGGAAGTGCTCTCATTCAGCCAAAAGAGAAAGTGGGTACCGAGCGCCAACCAATAAGACTAGGGACGCAAGCCGTCGCTTACAAAGGCAAAGCCTCAATAGCACACATATACAAGGTTAGCATGACTCTGTGCACCAGTGTGTGTGTGTGTGTGTACGAGGTTGTTTTCTATTTCATTCTGGTTGGGTGCGGTATGTTCTGGCTCCCCTGGTCTCTCCCCTGTTTGGTCAATAGCAGCGCACAGGCTGCGGATCGATGTGGGGTCAATAGCTCTCAGACGCCTGCCTCTTTGTGCCCGTGCTGATTTAGCTAGCGTCCAGGCCTCTTTCTTACAAACTAGTTTTTTCTTTACGAGCATCTCACTTAAATACGTCGGCAGCCTGAAATTAGAGACGCATCTGTAAATCTGTGACGTCCAGAACACGGCTCGCTCCTTTCTGCCGTTTATCTCTCTCTTTCCAAAAAAGCACACCAAAAAGCTCTGAAAGCATTGACTGCTGCCTGAATCTCCTTGCATCACAACACAAACTCTAACTTACCTCCCTTGTGATGGTGTGCGTGTGAGAAGAGAGAGAGGTAGGGATTGTGTAAGTACTGTTTGGAGTTAGGGTAAGTTGAACTGATATATTCGCAAGAGCTTATCTCTCATCTGTTTCTACTCACCTTTCCACACATCTGCGTCCAGGCCAAAGTTCTGCTCCACCACAGACCTGAGAGTCTGCTTTCACCGTTGGCTTATATTTCATAGCTATGTTGTTGTGGGCCGCATGGATCAATGGTAAGGGCGTGTGTTTATGTTTCACGGGAGTCAGACAGTGAATCATTGATTGCAATGAAGGTAAATAAAATGCATGCATGGAGAACCTATAAATATATGTAGGATAGTTTTGATAGTTTTTCTGTAGACCACTGAAAACACCAGGTCGGATGAGTTATAAGTTTCTAGGGTGATGGTTCTGGTCTAGCTGGTTTTTACCTGGTTGGTAAAGTTGGTGTACCTTGCTAATGGAGCTGGTTAGTAAGTGGCATGGCATAGAATAAAGCATCACATTAATCTTTTTACATTTATTCTGTGGTGAGTCACTTTGAGGTGACAGCAGTGTTTGCATTAGCATGCTAGCAATTGATTGATCCAAATGCTTATTGATCTGTAAATATCACACTTCATTGACATATTGGTCAACGGCCATTTTGTGTCTGAGGTTACAACACACTCTTCTTTATCTCTCTGACACACAAATACGCACATGCGCAGGCTATTTGAAACACATAAAGAGACCTAAGTGTCCTCGTCCCGCGCGTCAATGTTCCAGATCTCGCTTTCCCTCCGAAGCTAGCATCGTGATGGAGAGGCTCCTAGCGAGCGGAGCAGCATTATGGTAATTGTCATTACCGAGGCTGGAGCGGATGCGTGACTGACGCCATTAGAGAGAGTGCAATTACAGTAGGGTTTGGCGACCTTGCTGACTGGAGGAGGTCAGGGCTTCTCATTAGAGCGGCGTGGAAGGCAGCCCAGTGTCTCCAGCCTGCCAATCAATACCAGCGCTCCCCTGGCCTGAACTAATCACAGACCTGCCGCCCAGACCCACCCTCTCAAAGAGAGCCCAGGACGAGGAACGTTGATGATGTGATACACACACGCACACACACGCATTGATGTTCACCGCTAAACCTGTGTGTATGGATCTGGTCAAAAAATCTGAGCGTCAGTTCTGTTTTTCAAGGCTGGGCGTCGCTTGAAATTTGACACTGTGAGCTGTCCCTGAAACTGGAGCGTGTTAGCTGAGATTGGTCACACAACATGTCCGCAATGTACCGAAGAAGATTGGAAATATTGCTCAAATTGCAATCTATCTATCTATCTATCTATCTATCTATCTATCTATCTATCTATCTATCTATCTATCTATCTATCTATCTATC
>JAUCNO010000425.1:6723826-6738185 GCA_032353835.1 Enteromius viviparus
TATCTATCTATCTATCTATCTATCTATCTATCTATCTATCTATCTATCTATCTATCTATCTATCTATCTATCTATGCCTGCTATCTGTCTGACTATCTTCTTGGATACAAGTGAGTGTCATGTCGGTGTATCTATATCTAGCATCATGTGTAGCATCATCTGTGTGCATCATATCGATGTAATATGAAATTACTGCAGTGTTAGAATATACTGAATAATCATGTGTTTGATGTATTTTGTAGATTCTTACGCTCTTAGGTGAACGTGCATGTGTGAGTTTGGGGTAGGCAAGCTCTGAGTTAGTCGTCCTTAGAGACAGGGAACGAGAGGGGGTGGGTTGGTATTGTTGGGCCGGAGGCCTCCAGGCTCCAGCACATTTCCGCACTGTTCGCACTCCACTGCCTCAGTCACCAGCCGTGCCTATTAAATCAAGGGCCCCACTCTACAAAGACTGCCAATTATGCCCGGCCGAGCCGCCATTCTGCCTCTCTCCCTCTCTCTATTTTCCCTTCCGCTGTTGCTTTTCTGGGTAAAAGCCCAATGTGGAAAACCTGATCCCATCTCCACCAGTGCCATTATACTCTGTTACTGGTGAAGTCGAGGTGAAAACATGTGGAATGGTGTATCTGGAAAGAGTTTCATCTGAGCTGGATTATAGATGACTTTCAGACTTGCCAGGGTGTCTGAGCCAATTCCCATGACCGATTCCTAAAGCTTAAAACAAAAGTTTTGGGATAGTGTATTCTTATAATCTCCCCCGTCCTAACTCAAAGGTCCTCTAGCATTCCTCCATAACCCCAGTTCACCCTTTATATGTCCAGGCGTAAAGGAAAGTTTAAGGCTTCACCCAAGAAATTGTTATATATCTGGAGATATATATCTATATATCTTTGCCATTCATCTCAACGACTCATGCTATTTACTATACTCTTTACCGGATATTAACTTTCTCAGGTGATTCGATCACAAGTGGTCAGCAGAGAGAAATAGCTGTATACACCTGCACTAACATGAATCTTAAATATGTGTCCTGTGACCTCTGTGACTGGATTTCATCACTATTGTAAGCATTAAATTCATCTTGGATCTGGGATCATTTTAGTTGTACTGCTGTCTACGGAGGGTCAAATAGGTCTCTGATTTCATCCAAAATATCGTAATTTGTGTTCTGAAGATGAACAAAGGTCTTATGGGTTTGGGACGACATGAAGGTGAGTAACTAATTACAGAATTTTCATTTTTGGGTGAACTAACCCTTTAATAGGTATCACATTTAAATCAACATATCTGTTTTTTACGTAAAAACAAAGTTATATTTCTGTAACAATATTTGTGGCTTAAATGATAATATAATTTTTGTCCACCACATTCCTGCACTCTTGCATTTTTTGCCCTTTGAATTGCCAATACAATGAAGACCCTTGAATGAATCCATTAAATGAATCAGAATATGTGCTTAATATGAGAAAGTGCATGCGTTTGATTATTGCTAAAAAATGTGGTTTAGCAGCGTCACTACCTTTAGCTAGCTAGATATTTCCTAGTACTGCTGTTTTCAGATTTCATTGCGACTTTGCATGTCTATGCACGCATAGGTATGTATTTTTGGGAAGGTGATGGGTCTTTGTCAGGGTTGCCTTATGAAAGTGACCCCAGGCAAAGCTGCTGTTGTTCTTCAACACCTTTTCCCTGTGGAAAACACGAGTCCTTAGGAGACCCACATACCACGCAAACACCCAGACACAATCTTCCCACACTGTCTCTGTATTCCCGTAAAAGTCTCGCAACTGAAACCAATTCCAAAAGCAGCAGATGAAGACCAGGTTAAAAGGGAAGTTTTTTTTACATGAACCGCAGGTGATCTTGGAAACGAATGCAAGCGATAATATACTGCATTTCTCTCTCTATATTGCTCTCCTAGCACGGAGGCATACATTTCACGGCTGCAGAGCTTTCCAAGTGTTCGTCTCTCTCTTCTCCCCTGCCTGCTGAGATACACAACTGAACCCCAACGGATAAGAGTGGTGAGATAGTGGAGCAATGTCAGTGTGTGTGTGTATGTGCCACACGACCAGGGTGACGGCCGCTTGTTTACCGGCCTCATTATGTCAGCTCGCTTCCTCAGAGGCTGTGGCAGGTCACGCCAAGGCCTTCTGTCCACCTACACACACACACGCACTCGCGCACGCACACACACACACACACAATCAAGTATTGCAGCAATGGGGTGAAGGACAATGCAAACAATTATTTGGGATTGGACATCTCAGACAGACCACTGAAGTGGCCAAAACAATTGAGCCTTCATTAAAACATGTTCGTAATCCTCATCTCGCAAACACTAGCACCATAACGTCTTGTTAGGGGTTTTTGCAAAACTGTGAACCGTAAACTTTACATCTTAATCTACGTCCATGATATAAGTAGTTGAGAATGCTCTTTGTACATTTGCATGTTTCACCAAATCCTATTTCCCCCTTCTCTCCAATTATAGGGAGATACGCTCAACATTACCTGTCAGGACAGTTGGGGCAGTACCAATAATTGGGCCAGTACTGAACTTCCAAAAGTTGTCGGATTTGCAAAAAGCACATATAACTAATGTAAACTACTATAATTAAGTAGCTTAAAGTTAGCACAGCAGTTTATTAAGGGATATTTTTTCTCCTTGCACAATTCTATGTATAATTCAAACACATAATTCACCGGGATAATGGGAGCTGGTGTTGTTAAACAGCATTGTGCATATGCGGAAAAGATGTGGGTGCATGTATGTTACCTGTGTGTGTTCTCCATCTCTGCAGTCCTCACATCCATAATCCCTTTTATTGAAATCCGTGTCACCTGCTGCCTGCGTAGTCCAGCACCCTGAAGCGCCAGCCGGCTGGCACTATGATGGGCTGTGTGACGAGAGAGAGAGAGAGAGAGAGAGAAAGTGGAGATTATCATGGCTAGCTTACTTTGATTGCATTTAATATGCTGAAGATATTCACAGAAAAACAAATTAATCATACATTTCTACTTGAACATTTCACAAGATCATTATTAATAAGGTTCCATTACAAAAACGCATCAATTAGATTACCGTCTTGTTGCTAGTTACAAGTACAAGTCATGATTTGGGTTTATTTGTTGTTTTTGCTGGTCATCTTCTCATGTTGTGTGAATGCAGGACAGAGGAACGCTTGGGTATGATGTGTGAATATATGAATATACATATTGTATTGATTGGTATTAATGATAGCTGTCTTGAGATCATTTTCCTCACATCAAATCTACTGTTAACAACTAGTGAAAAAGAAAAAACTAAGTAGGTGTGTGCAATTAATTAGACTTAACTGAATACATGTTAATTATGGTAGAATTAGTGCACATATGTAAAACTTGCAACAGTTAAATAGCTTCAAAGTTGATGAGTATTTGAATTTGTTTGACCCTTGCAGGGACCCAGAATCCTCTGTTTTTGTCTGAAAAACAAACCAGACACGAGCGGGTACCCCAGGGGACATATATTGATTCCCTTACAGTTTGTAAATATTCATATCTTATAATATTTGTCCATGTGACAGCAAATATAAAAAATCCAGACATGTATCCACATATTCATTGTTTGTGCATGTTCTAATCTGTGTTATTAAAATGTCGATCAGATATTAATAATTAAGTGTGTGTTTAGGCAATACATTTACATCTCTGCTATATTTTTACACTTTTATAAGCTATATGCATGAATTGCTTATAAGAAAAAAAACAGAATCACTGTAAATTTTTAATACACATTTGAGATTTTTAGTAGCTATTATAGTCTTTAATAAAAAATTAATCACAGGCAAGGTCTCTTTTATTTCGCAAAATTCTCAAATTCTCACATTTTCAAGCGTCTACTACACCAATAGGCTTAGATTTGTTATAAACCAATGAAATTGAGGATGGGTGGAGCGACATGTTTTGCCCCACCTTAATATGTTGCCCCGCCCCATAGTCCAGGCTGCAACCTGGGGCTGAGAGCAGATTGACGTCAAAGGACTTGATCTTAAAAAATGGTGTCTATTGATCTCTTTTGCGGTTGAAACTAAATACCTTCTGATGTTCATCCATGTTTATTTCTTGCTTTAAGGAAATTTGTAAAGACGTTTGGTTCACGTCACTTTAACTGCGGCGCAACAGCAATTTCTCAGCACATTTGTTGTTTGATTAAGTGACAAAAAAAGCTCAGACTTTGTTCTGCGATGTATTTTCATTGCGTGACCACATGATGTGTGGTGTGAGCATAGCAACAGTAACTAAGGAGGGCAGCTTTTTTGTGAAGGGTCGATTGGCCATATGAATTTAAGGGCATTCAATTTGAAGGGGCTTTTACTGATTTAAAATTTTGTTAAATTTTATAAAGGTGACACATTCTGAGAAATTAAATGATCTCACACCTTGGTCGATTAAAAAAAATTATAATTATACATTTCTGTGTTCGCTGTAAAGTTTATAAACTTTAAATTCAAATGCTTTAAGGGACAGAAGTACAGTCTGTCTGCTGGGTCGTACTATTGTTTCATTTGGTGTCAAACTGAAAGAACACTGAAAAAATGTATTTTTAAAACATGTCAAGTAGACACTTTTCATATTTCAGAAACCACAGATAGCCAAGATTACATGAAAAACCGGGCTGTGCATTTATATTTGTCTTCACTCATTGCCAGTTTAAATATGGTGTGCTAAACATCACCATTTAAAATGAGTTTGGGTCCATCTCACAATGTAAGCTGGTTCAATCTGGCCCAATACAAATGTATTGTTGTTATATACCTGCTACTTATTTTGTAACACAGCACTTTGCTTTGAAAATGAGGGATTATTTGTGTACAATTCTGTCCAATATATTTCTCGATCTGGTCTGGTTCTGGTTTCCAGCCTCGGGGTAGATGGGCGTCAGTGGGCAGCCATTTTGTGATGTGAGCTGAGGAGAAGAGCATGTCCTGCACTCCCTCATGGATCAGCTCAGATGTTTTCACTCCCTCTTCTGTGCACCTGGGAGTGAGGGCCATGCGTATCCGTGGAGGAAGAGAAAGAGAGAGCGAGTTTGTTGGGGAGTGGGGGGTGAGATAGATATATTCCCGTTCAAGCCTGTGACACATTAATTATTAACAAACTCCGAGTAAATGCGTAAACTCTCCCTCTCCTGTCCTCTCATCCCTCTCTCCTCCATTGCTCACCATCTTGTCTTCAGTCATCCAGTTATTCCTTCAGCGCTCTGTTTCCAACAAACACCTCTATCTCTCTTTCTCTTTCTCTTCTGCATACAGTCACCCTCTCTAAACCTCTCAGTTTTTTCTGTGAGTTTTCTCTCATTCTTTTTTCTTCTTTTAGTGAAGTGCAGTGTGCTGCTCGTAAAATGAAGTGGAGCATGTCGATTGGGGGGGAGGACGCGGGAGGGTGGGTGACAGCGGTGTCAGGCACAAGGCCCCGAGAGAAAGACAAAAACTCAGAGAAAGAGAGAGAGAAACTGATGGCATGAGATGGGCTTTGTGACTAGTTTCAGGTGTGGAGCTTGGAACAGGAAGCTGAGATTCACTAGAAAAGTCAACGTGAAATGGCCTTTGCAGCACATTTCACTTTCATATTGTGACGTATTTCCGAGGGAAACAGGATATTTAGTGAGAGGTGTGAATAGAATTGATGACTGACTGGATTTTGAGACGTTATGTACCAGAATGGATTCGAGTGGTTGGACAGGTAAAAAAAAAAGAAAAAATAGAAAAAGAAGGGAATTGATGACGTCAATCAAAAAGTATCATTCTTTTTTAAGCAAAAAAAAAAAACACATCAAATATCAAAAAATATCAAAGCATCCTTAAACCATAAAAAAAAAAAAATATATATATATATAGAATGCCAATAGAGGGCATAACATGCTACTAAGTTTTATAAACATATAAATAAAAATGTATATATTTTGTTTAGAACCAAATGCATACTTTTTTTTCAGAGAATGTATCTTAGTTTATTTGGCAGCTTTTAACAGCTTTTGTTGGATGCCAAAAAAGTAACCAGTAACTTCTGAAATGAATGCATCTTCTTTTAAGGTTTTTTAAAATGGAAAATACTGCTATATTATATTTTCTGCAAGCAAGTTAATATATTAAGGACTTCTAAAGTAGATTTTTCTTATCCCATTGTTTTAAATAGAACTATCACTAAATACCATTCGATTCATTAAAAACTATTTGAAACAAAAGTAAGGAAACAGTGAGGCATGGAGAGACTCAATCTCATTCTTCATTCAAATTTCTCTTTACAGATATATTTGAGATGCTCGTCATTGATATTATACTGTAACTGAGTACATTCCAGTCTGTACAGACTGTGAAATAAGATTGATGTTCAAAGAACATTCAGACTTTTAAAAACAAAAACTGACACCCACACCCCCTCACACAGACTTTAGTCCTCGATTAACTTCCGTCACACTGTAACCTCTCCCTACTTTGCTTTACTTGAACCCTGTGATGAATGTAGTCTCCATGGACACTGTCTCCATGGGCATGGTCTCTACGGACAAAAATCTCAACACATTGCTTTGTGTATGCGAGATTGTGAGTTTGCAGGTATGTGTGTATGTGCAGAGAGGTATCTCCAGACCAACACTGAAGCTTTCATCAGCGCGCCCTTGAGGGGGCCGCTTTCACACGAGCAGACTTACAGGACACAGATTCCCCGCAGATGGAAAAACCCGCTGCTGCTGGAACAGGAAGTCCAGAGGCTACAGTGGTGAGGTCATCACTTCACTCCCGGTCTGGGACAAGAGTTTGAGACTGATCAGCGACCACAGAGTTGAAGGACACAGGCACACCCTTCAGATGTAAACTGTGTGCGCGAGGGAAAAAAAAGCAAGCTTTGGCGGTCTCTGTGCCATCACCTGGACAGCAGTAATGGAAAACAAGCCTGAACCATTTGTTTTTCATTTGCGCAAAACTATTTTTGCTCTCCGACACACACCCACTCAGAAACACGCACACGCGCGCTGTTGACACACATCGGGAGGACAGCTGCAGTGAGCGTGGAACAGAGGACAGTGTCTCTGGACCTTCGGTCTACCTCACCATGGCAACACTTCCTCCTGCGCAGACGTTGCAGCTGGACCAGAGCTACACACACATACACACAAGCTAACGTGGTTTAAAGCCACTTAAATGGCCTATTTTCAGAACCTATGTGGCATAAAACTAATGTCATGATCTCAGCAATTGTGTAACCCTCTGAGGGACAGCAGGTTCTTGAGAGCTTATTTAGCGCCTTGTGAAATTCTCATTCCTACCGCCACAGCAATTCAAGTTTGAAATGGCGCCTTCATGTTTTTGCGAGACGTGCGTTCAAAAATAGCAAAATTTGAAACAAATAGCAGGGGTCTAAAAGTACTTTTTACGTCACACTCCATTGGTGCTCATGGCGTGAGATGCTGTGAGATGCAATGCAAATTTGATAACAAAATAGATTGCTTTAGACTATCAGCTAATACTGAAGTATACTATTATTATTTTTTTTTAATAATTTGCATATAACAAGTATAATCCTGAGTCAGTGTGGCTTTTTGCTTATTACGTCACATTTCCACACACCTGGATATTTATTTTAGAAATTGATTCTGCATGTGCAGACACCAGGGAGCAGTGTGTGAGAGATTCACGTATATTAGAAAGAGAGAGAGAGAGAGAGAGAGAAGGGGGTGGGGGGGCTGGAGTGTGGAAGTGGGTCATCTGTAACAGAGCAAGTTTCTCACATGAGTCCAGCCTTCCTCTCCTCTTCTCACCTCCAGACATTTCTCCTCTGTCTTCCCGTTTCGTCCTTGGTACTCTTAGTTCCTAATTGAATTGCAAACATTTGGTGTCTCCATTAGCAATAATTAGCATCCCAAAGTTTTTAACACAGTCGTTTACAAAGGTACGTTTTATTTTATTAAACTGGGAAATTCTCAATCAGGTGGATTCCTGTTGAAATGACTGGATTACTGAAATCTGACCAGAGTACCATAAAGATAAAAAAGGGGTGTTGACTTTGAAAGTGTAATATGTTATTTCCTATATGTTGCTCTTTTTTGAATGCTTAAAATATGTCTTTTAAAGAAATATTTGACATAAAAACAGAGCACCTTTAAAAAAAAGTACCTCGGAAGTGTTGTACAGAATTGTCGCTTCAGACAAATGTTGGAATACAATAGTATTCCTTTAGTACACTACATTTTAGATAGCATGTCGCAACCAAAGGGTTTTAAAATACCAAAATACTTACATCTTTTATCACAATTAAACTGATTTTAACGGTATATGTTTGCAAGTGTAATAACGACCAGTGAAGGTCAACCTTAATGTCTGAACTATGAAAAAGTAGATAATGGTAAATTATAAAAGAACAAACAGTGACAGTGTTTGCTAGCATCCTGATAGCATGTAATTATTCCAGCAGGTATGAGGGAAACTGTTAATGTTATCTGCCTCATTGCACTTTCAAGTGTTTTTTAAACTGTCCCTGCCGTACACAAGCTGAGATGAAGGGAGAATCAGCTACACCTCACACACACACACACACACACACACACACACTGAAACAGGGTCTCTCCCCCTGCCCACTTCCTCTGCAGCCCATGGTGTTTCCGTTGGGGTGAGAGAGTGCCAGCTCCGTCCCCCCCTGCTCCCCAGTGGGGTCCTGCCTCCTGGCATCTGTCAGGGCAGCTGTCTCTCTGCTCATACCGCGCCCGTCCTCCACGCAGCACTGCACGCTACAGACACACACACACACAGGTTTACTCAGAGCAGTGATTATACCGCGCACAGGAACACACAGTTTACTTTAGGCAGACTTACACTTTGTTTTTTCTCTCAAATAAACCCAGCCATGCTCCGAACCATGGGAGTGACATCTGCAAAACTGACATACAAATTAATTTACATAAATAGTACAATACGTGACAGTGCTGCAGGACCATGTGTCAGGAAAGACCAACATGAACACGACAGCTTTAGCCACTGATTTGTCTGGAAATAATGACACACAGGTGAAAACACACACAGTGGTGGCTGATTGCAATCTTATTGCACACACACAAACATGCAAAGACAGCTAAGAATCACATCGTGATGGAAAGTTTAAACCAAAAAACAGCTAAACAATCAGTGGAAACCTGAAAAAACTGGTGCTGGTGAGAGTGGGTGTGTGTATGTGCGCGTTTCTACCCGTGTGTGTGTGTATCCAGGTGTGCATGCACCGCAGGAGGTAAAAATGAGAGAATGTGAGGTTTGCAGGTGTGAGCGAACACTCCGTCAAGCCCTGTAAACACGCACACACTTGTAAATGAGAACAAAGGATAGCACAATAAGTAAAAATAAACAGCTTTACGGCACTTAAAAAAGTTAGCTGCTTCAAACACACCTCGGTGACTTATACTCCTTTAATGAAGTTTCTTGGTCACTTTTCTGAACACACACACATATGCACCTCCTGTTAATAGGGAGGGGGCAGCCAGCATGGATGCGGCCCTGATTAATTGGGCGCGACACAGGGAAGTGGGTCTGGAAACTACCTGGCAATTTCCTGCAACCCCCCCTCTTCTCCCTCTCTCCCACTGTCCGTCTCTCCCTCTCTCTTCTTCTCTCTCTCTCTCTCTCTCTGGAGTGAAGAGAGTGGGCAGGTGGGCTGCTGGGAGGAGTGGCGGCAGCTCTGCGTTGATATTCCACTGGCGTCCAGCTTGCCCGTCGCCCTACATAGCAGGCGCTCCCTCTGGCAATGCCTGGCTTGGCTCTAGGCTCAGAGCTCCGCACACTGCGGCTCCGACAGACTTTACACACGTGCACACACACACCCACGCCCGCTTAGAAATACACATGAAGAAATATGCTAACCTTCAGATGCGCTTATTCACACATACACACTACAAAGAAAAAGCAGGCCAGTGCTGACCAGAGCCGGCCAAAGACAGAGATATTTCATTGTGCTGTGAATGCTGCAGTGGGTATGAGCTCCGGCTGGCACCTCTCTTCTTGCTGGCCAGTGTGCCTAGACAGATAGAGAAAAAGAGAGAGAGAGAGAGTACCATCGTGTCTATACTGCAAGCAAACAGCGCATCGAAACTAGATCGCTCCCATTATAATCAACAAAGCTGCTGCGTGCTAGCAGGGTAGCTTCGTTGATTATAATGGGAGCGATCTAGTTTTGTTGCGTCACTTTGAAGGGAGAGAGAAACGAAACAGAAAAAAGGGAGAAGACATATATCCGCTCCCTTTTCTGAGGACTGTAACATTTGTGTATTGCGCTACCGAACAGGACAGAGACTGCCTTAATGAAAGCACAGGAAGAGGGCAGCAGCTGGTGGCGTGTGTTTGAGCCGTGAGGATAAGACCCTTGCGCTGGGCTCGCCAGGGTCTTTCTGCAGAACCACTCGCACACACACAGGCACACACCCGGAGAGACTGAGCTTCTTTGTCCGATTTGCTGCCGCCCATGCTGGAAGAGGGCCCGGGCTGCAGGGGCCTGCCTGCCTGCCCAGGAGCCAACAGCACTGCCTCAGCCACAACTACAGCCGAGCACAAATCCAGCCCAGATCACTCTCTTCCCCACAGCTCCAACTCCAAACAACAACAACAACCACCATCACAAAAACAAGGGAAGAACAATGTCGGGAAAGGGTATGGATAGAAGACGAGACACTGACAGATTGAGTTGTTTAGCCCCTGTAAGCGTAATCTGCGTTGGGTAACATAAACAGAATGATCTCAAACTGACAAAATCTTAACATCTCTATTAAGACAAGAGCAGAAATTAGTTCAGAAAAATGTTGCAGACAGATGTGGGGCAGTTTGTTTCCTCTCAGCCCACAGCTGGAGAGATATCTTTCAAGTTGAAAGTTTTCAGCCATCTAGATCCTGCAACCCAGAGAGGGTGTGACATGTCGCAGCATGTGTCTGTGGCACGCTCATATCTGTCTGCATCTGCACACACGTATGTGTCCTGCGTTTCCTGAAGCCTTGAGTGGCGTGCAGATAACGGTGAGATGAAGGAGAGGAGGGTGAGGAAGAGAGGGAGGATTTGGGGGATGGGGGCTGGAGTAGGTCTTAGGGGCACCAGGGAGGCGTAGATCCAATTACTGCCCCCCAACACTGAGTCCTTTGTGTGTGTGTCCCTACTGATAAATGAAGCTCTGAGGCTCAGCCGGGCTCACGCTCTACAGCAATATACCAGCATGCATTGCAGCTTCTGCAGAAGGATTGCCGTTGCTGTATAAGCCCAGTTCACATTACCCATATGTGTGCGCTCATGTTTGCATGCATGTGTGCTCTTGGTGTTGTTTCCATGGAATGCGTACTAGAGCAGTAACTTCACAGGTTGCACAGTAAGCATGAAAGATGTGAGACCTTGATAACATCAAAAGTAACCTCAACGAACAAAAGGTACCTGGTCAGTAAGTAGCGTGCGGCACTTTGTTGAATCGGCATCTGGGCTGTCGGGGACACTGAAAGCTCTAATTGGATTTTAAAGTGGTAAACAAGTTCTGCATTGTTTACATTGTAAATCTGTGCATATCTTTGTTTCGCTTTCTCTTTGATGAATGATGAATATTGTATTGATATAGAGTAGCTACTGATATGAACAGTTAATTCCTCTCACGCAGGCAGAGAAGACGTAATAGTTTGCAGTCGGTGAGGTGTGTTTAAAAGCAGTTTTTAGGTCTAGATGGGAGAGAGTCTATGCGTACGGCTTTCGTCACTGCTAGTTCTTTGAAGTGGGCTTGGTGTGTCCCAGCCTTTAAAACAAACGTCTGAAATCAACAAGTGTGTGCATCAGATGCAGTCTTGACAATCTTGGTAAAAGCTGTTGTGCCTCACCGGTAGGAACTCTTCAGTGGTAAGCTGTGATAATGAGCAATTTGTTTATGCATACAGATGTCTCACTGTGTTCTGAAGTTTACTGCAGTGTATTATAATGAGTTGTGGCGTATTGTCACCCTTTTAGCCTGTTCAGCTTTTCTCAGTCACCAATGTGACACACACTTTTCCTCAGTGTGATGCCCATTGATGCATAAGGTCTTTTGTCCCCGTAACTCCTCTCCAGCACACAACTCTCGCTGACCAGTGGCATCTCTTAGCAACGCCAGCCCTCGTCCCACTAGCGACGCCAGCCCCCTGAGAGCCCCAAGTCTCCCTCGGAGTCAGAACCACTATCTCCTGGCAACAGCGCAAACCTTCTACATCTAACACCTCTGGTCTCCTGGCAACCATGCTCATAGTGGTGGTCACATGCCTGTGTTTGCATTACAAGCTGTGCAACCACAGTTGCTGGTGGCACTCCCTTGAGATTGGGGGTGGCATCACAGGTGTGGTGGTTATAGAAATGACCATACTGTGGAAGAGTTGCGGACTGAGTTCGTTCCAACCAAAAGAGTGGAGGCCAATCGTACAATCGTACTCCACCTCCTACCCTGCCAGGCGTCATCCTCCACCAACCCCACGGAAGTCTGTCTCCTAGCAACGCTGACTGCGTGCACTCCGGGAGGGATCCGGAAGTCCACATGCTCAAGCGGTGCCGTTCTTGGAGAGCATGTCAAAGCACCCCCTCCAAATCTCTTTCTTTTTTCTCTCTCTCTTTCCCTCTCTTTGGTCTACTCCAACTGGCTCCCACGCACAGATTTGGAACGGCTCCTGCACGCAGAGCCTGGGATGAAAATAACAAGGCCACAAAAATCTTCCGCTTTAGAGAGTTTCTCTCTTTTTGCCACCTATCATTTTTCTGTTATGAGTAATGGGCTAATGACCTTAGATAGCTCAGGACTTTAGACAAAATTGTAAATAGCTTTTTTTTTTAAATAGTTGCATGTTATATTGGAATTGAGGACTGTTTGATTGATCCCAAATTGCTACTTCTTGCAACCTCTCCACTTCTGAACTCCTTTCACCTGTGACACTATTGTCACAAATCCATCTGAAATCACTGCAAGTTTTTGTCTTCTTGAAACTAGTGTCATCAAAAGTACTGGCTACGGTATTGAAAATGTGAAACCAGCATTTCTTACTAGCTTTTTAAAAAGGATTCTTAAACACCTCAGATTGTCCATTGTGTTCACTTGCTCATATCAGATATGTTGATAAGTAAAGAGGAGAAGAGCATAAAGTGATGATCATTGTGCCCAATCAGAGTCAGATCTGTTGTGCACATGACCAAAATGCCCAATCAGAAGTGCTCAGGAATCTGCTCAACAGTGCTCAAAACGCTTACTGGCATCGTCACATTTGTAACTTTTTTTAGTATCGACTGGTACCGAAGTCTGTACTTTTGACAAGACTGCTTGGAAGCAATTTTTGTGGTAAATATTTATGGCTTTGCTTTTGCCAACAGCCTTAAAGTTGGATTGGGTATCAGTTGGTTTGGGTATCAGTGAGAACTAGCAAAAACAACCCCAATCGAGCACTACCGGCTTGCTCTCCAGAGCCTAGACCAGCTCATTAAGGTTGGCATCACTTCTCTCCATTTCCGTGAGTCTGCTGAAGCCCCCCATCTTCCCCACCCACTCTCTCTCCTCAGAATTCCCACAGCAGCGCTCCAACCTCTCCTCAGGACTCCGGAGAGTTCTGCTTTCCCACTAGTCAATGGCGTTCAGTTGGTGAGCAGCTCCAGCCCACCTTCTGCACATCAGAGAACCTCTGTGAAATCCTAATCCCTAGAGAAGGGTGAAACATAGGCCTGGCTTGCCTGACCTCTTTGGTTGCCATGGATACAGTGCACTATAAATAAAACAGGGTTTTTTAAAGCAGTTTGGCAGGGCTGTGTGGACTGGTGGGGTTCACTGTACAACACCCCCCCCACCAAACACACACACACACACACACACATACCCTGTGTTTCCCACCTCTACTGTTAAAATTCAAAACTACTATCAGTTGGAGTTTTTGGGTTTTCTTGCTTATGTGTGTCCAAACCTGAGAAAAAGTGAAATTGAAAGAGGGAGAGAAAGACAGGGAGGGTGAACAAAAAGCGAGCTCTTGAACTGGCCCTCACGCATTGAGGAAGCCAAGTTGTTTGTGGGTGCCATTTTTGGGAGCATTTAAATCTGTCGAGTGTAAACAGACGGAGCTGTCCTAACGGAGGCCCGTTAAAAAAAGGAGGCCCATTTTCTTCAAAGTGGCGGCACAGAGGCGTTGAGAGACGAGGGAGGCTGCGTGTTTGTGCACTGAATCAGGGCTGCGCTGCAGATTTTTGTCTGGCGAGGCGAATCTCGGGAGGCTAGGAAATAATTTGGTCACGGCTGTGGGAGGTTGCTGGGGGTGGGGGGTGGATGACTGTGTGTGTGTGTGTGTGGGGGGGGGGGGGGGGGGGGGGGGTT
>JAUCNO010000425.1:6738195-6751504 GCA_032353835.1 Enteromius viviparus
CCCCCCCCCCCCCCCCCCCCCCCCCCCCCCCCCCCCCCCCCCCCCCCCCCCCGGGTTTCGACCGTTTCGCTGCGGTGAGAACACGCTTGACACTTCATTCCTTTCCAGTTAATGCGGCGCGGACTGCAGGAGTTTAACCCTCTGTCTGCCTGGACCTAAAGCTGGCCAGAGTCTCAGCAAATGACCGAAGAGCTCCACCGCTGCATATGTGCACTGAGAACTAGTCTGAGCTCAATTAACCATCAGAACAACCTGTTGAGTATCATAAATATGAGCTTATATGTAATGAAACTCATTCAACACCGAACACAGTTGCATGAAAAGTAGAACAAGACAAGCAGTGAGAGATAAATGGAGAACCATATCAAAAATGACCACCTTACTGAATACTAGGATATCCTTAATAGACCTCTTCTTGTCTTATTCTTCTTTTGGGATGTTCTTATCTGCTCCGAGGCACAAGTTTAACATCCAGTGACCATGTCCAAGCAGCATGTCAATAGACAAACATCCCTGTGACTTCCCGCGTGCAGCCTCTCATGTGACAGAGGCGAGACTGAGCCTGTGGCAAAAACAAAAGCTCGCTCCACTTTCCAAACAAACTAACCCTGCCTCTGCTGCAGGTGGACACACTGGCTCACGTACTGGCCATCAACCCAGATTTTCTGTGGGTGTGTGTTTTTTGTTTGTGCGTGTGTGTGTGTGTGGTGGGAGAGCAGGGAGTTAATGCGGCAGGCCTGTGGCGGTCCTCCTGCCCTCAGCCAGATTAATCATGCAGCAGACCCCGTTCCCTCTGCCTGGGGGCCGAACCGTGCCCGCATGCTCTCCCTATCACATGGCCCAGGCCCCCTCTCTTCTCCTCAACACAGCTCCTCTGGGGTAGAAGGGGGGGGATAACACCCCAGAACGCCACGCTTTGCTTCCTTTCCTCTCTTTCTTTCTTCTTTTTCCTTCTGTAGGCATCAGGAGATAGATGCATGGAGAGAAAAACAGAAGCATCCGTCTCATCTTCCCTCCACGGCAGCGGCAACAACGGCCCCTTTTTATTGCTCATCAGAGGGCCCTGTCGGCAGTGGCCAGGCTTTGCAGGGGGGTGGGGGGGTTCTGTTTGCCAGGGGCCTCCCGCACTTGCCTGGAAACAACTCACCGATGTCTCTGTGCATAGGACAACAGCCGATACTATTGTTGCAGCACTGCGCGCCAACTGCGTTTCCATTTGCCTGCATCTTTGGAGTGGTTAATGAGCTAGTGTGTAAGATCACACAGGGCCTATGATACACTCAAACATCTAGATGATGTCACACACTTAGGAAAAATAGAGGAACTCAAAGAAGCATCACGTGTGCTTAAAATATGGGGAAAAACTAGCATAATTCTAATTTGGAAATGTGCCCGACACATATTTTCCAACATAATCATAATAATTCAAGAGTTTTAAGACCGGCATTTGTTTGCCAGCATACTCTTAAATAGTAAGTCCTACTGTAAGTAGATTTTAGTGATAACAAGTACAGTCCTATGTAAACGTTTTAATAACTCCCTCACGATTTATTACAAACATTAAGTGTTATTGTGTACTTTTATCTAACTTGATACCCTCACTTATTTTTTTAAACTCGTTTTCTCTCTGTTTTATTGTGATCAACAAGCAGGGGGCATCCGAGAGAAGAGCTCACTCTATAGCCAGACTACCAAAAGCAGCTAAAAGGCTTTTGATGTGCGCAATATTTACAATCTATACAACTTGTAAGCCCGTTCATGCATGATTTACAGTAATTTATTACACAAAAACTATTATATATTCTGGTTAGATGTGCAGTGAAGAGGATATGAAATGTTCTTGGCTGCATGACTTGACCTCAGATGACTCCAGTAAATGCTTGTCATAAGCACATGTTGAACATAAACACAGCCTGAAGCCTGTCAAGCCACTGAGGATAAAATTGTAACCAGAAGCCGAAGGAGGTTTGATCATTTTATTACAGAGGCAATATCCCACACTTATCCTGAATGTGTGGACAGGACATTCAAGCTTTATACAGAGTAATTATATAAACTCTTCCAGATCACAACACGTAACAAACAGAATTAAGTGCAAGCAAATGTGACCGTGAGAAAACAAAATACATGAAAGTGACTGCTGCCCTACTGACCTGAATACCAAAAATGGAACATTTTTAATACAAGTCCATCAACCTCAAAGTAAAGATACGGCTATGAAAAAAACAGCACTTATATATCAGATATTTGGCAATGTTGCTCATTCCATGATATTGTCAGTTCCGAAATGTAACCTTCTTTGTGATATTTTTAGTGTACTGAGTAAATACTGTGCAAAACGTGTGTGCAATTCAATCTAGCCATTTTCTATTCATCTTAATTGCTATATAGAACTTGTCATTTACAGTAAATATGGGCATAATATTGGCCACCCTGCCCTTTAGATATTTGCAAAGCAAAAACATATCGTTGGATCACTTATACCTTCATACATGCTCCAGCTTTCATGATGCAAGGAAGCAAAACATATAAAACAGACTAATGGGTTGAGTTTGGTTAAGCATGATTTGGTTTTGTTTGGAGTTTACTCAATCTTATACTAGTGATTAAGATTTCATGTGAACCTTTAAAACAGAAACGCACTTGTAAACATGCATCCGAGTGCACTTTATTGATACAGCCAGGTCAACAGTACTGCTGAAAGCCATGTAGCAATATGACTGATGTTTCATTCCTGCTGGATAGTTTTACAAACCACTCATACCATGTAAAAAATAAAAATAGGAGGAACAATATTGCAATTTTACTTTATGTCACTTTGGTAACAAAACATTCAAGTTCCTGAGAGAGGCTAAGCACCCACACCCTTCAAATGTAGCCATTGAAGAAGACCCCTGGCTTGCGTCCCTTGGGGTTGGTCCCTTGTTTACCTGAGAGAGGGTGAAGGGCGGGGCCTCAAGTGGGTTGGCTTTTCCGGGATTGGAGGTTTGTTGCCACGGGGTGGTGTTTGGGAGTGCGGAGACTCACTGGACACACTGAAGGTTTTCATGAGCTGAGCAACCCGTCCCCGTCCCAAACAGCTCTCCTCAACTACCTCAGACCCCACATCCACAGAAAACGCCCGTTTAGAGGCAGCGACCACTCGGAAATCACCTGCAAATGGAGAGAGAGCGTGATGAGACAAGGACTTGTGACCTTCAAAGTCTGTTTTTGTAGGTGACAACTTCAAAACATTCTCACACTTCTCTTCTGCCCTTTTCCCTCACTCATTTTTTCGCTTCTTCTCTTCGCATTCTCTTCTATCCTTTTTATTCCCCGCCCCTTTTCAGTGTCTCTGGCTCTTTTTTCATGGGCTGCAGACTGCCAGACCGGAGGTCGTCGGCGCAGGAAGTAGAGCAGGGACGCAGCTGGGTGTAGTTGGTGTGTGTGTGTGTGTTTGTGTACACACTTATGGGTGCGTAAGAGTGTGCGGTTATACGGTGTGTGTGTGTGTAATTGAGAGATGGAGGGATGGAAGATGAGGAGAGGAGGGCCGCAGGGATGGCGGCGGAGAGCAGACAGACGCTGCTCAGACACCAGAAGGCTTGAGGAGCTGCTTATTTTTAGCCACGTCCCCAGGGGACACAGATGTGTGAGTGCGTTCGCTCTCTTTCGCTCGCTCTCACAAACACATATACCCCTTCTCCTTTACACACACAAACTATGACACACATTTTACCCCCCTCGCAAACTCTTTCTCAAAACACATCTTCACACACTCACACACCCTGGTTAAAGACACGAACCCACATGTGGATAAGTCAGTGGAAATGTCCCAGTACTGAATCACAAAACAAAACCTTAAAACACAGACACTAACTAAATCTCATTTTTATGCCCTTGTTTTTCTCCCTTATCTCTGTCATTAAACTATTACTTGGGTAAATTTGCATTTGACAAAATAAATAAAATCATGTTCAAAAATCAAGATGATACAACAGATATTTATATGCATTTAAAACACTTATTTTAAAGAGTAATAAGACTGCTTATTTATTAGAAAGATGTCTTAATAATGCAATGCAATATCTTAAGGGTCCTAAAAGAATTAATTAAATAAACATTTTAAAATAAGTAAACCTTCGAATTAGTAAACAAACAAAAATTTTAAAAAAATTACATTTCTAACAGTAATAATGTTTTTAATTGTGTTTTAAAAAAAGAAATGGATTAACTGCGATGTTTTTTCTAATTGTTTAATAATAATAATAATAATAATAAAGAATGCAAATAAAATCTTGATTGTCCAGAAGATTATCTTGAAAAATATATATTATCTAGATAATACAAATATATAAATAACGTAAAAACACAATCAATAATTGTGATGTTTTTCTAATTTTTTAATAATAATAACAATTATTATTATTATTAGATAAATAGATAGAAAGATAGATAGAATATTATTTTAGTATATATATATATATATATATATATATATATATATAATTATTATTATATTGTTATATTTAAACATTCCAGAATTTTCCCCATTATTATAACAATTATTATTATTATTAGCAATCTATTTTCCCATTAGAGTTTTAGTATTTTATCATTCTATTACATTATATTTGTTTTTATTGATCGATTTAATATTTCAAGACTTTAAGATCATTACAATTTTTAAACATTATTACTGTGTATGTTTGATAATAATTAATATGGTGATAATAATATTAATACTAATAAAGTAGGGCTGTGCAATTTGGACAAAATAATCATATTGCAATTTTTTTAACTAATGTTGCGATTTAAGCAACAGTTTTTGCTTTTTCCAACAATCTTCATACATACCTTCTAAATTTATTCAGTGCATAAGAAGCGTATAACAAAACATTTCACAATGAATGAAATAACATTTACTGACAATGTGCGCATGCATCATATCTGTGCAAATATGATAGGTAATTGCATCGGTAATTTATTTGTGCCGTTTTTTTGTGATTGCGATTAATTGCACAGCCCTATAATAAAGTATTCAAATAAAATCTTGATTGTCCAGAAAATTCCCTTCAAAAATATATTGGGGATGAAATATGACCCAGATGTGTTTGAAGGATTTCATGACATACACTTATTTAAGTCAGGCTTCTCAAGTCGTGCCCCATCTTCTTCATTCTGCCCTCCCTCCCTTCCTCTCTCTCTTCCTCCCTCCCTCCTCCCTCCCTGTGGCCCCTGACCTGTGGTTCCTGTGTTAATGTCCTCTCGCCGCACTGCGTGGGCCTGCCACTGATTGTCTGACTGTGTTGTGTGGTCGCCACGGAAACCCTGGATAGGCTCCAGCGACTGAAGCGGACACACATGCGTGCGGGGCGCTCTCTCTTCTCTCTCTCTCTCTCTCTCTCTCTCTCTCTCTCTCTCTCTCTCACACACACACACACACACACAGAGTCACACTCGTGATCTAAAGCTGTTTGTTCCACCGCATTTTCCACGCCCCACTAGTAGTCCGTTCCGTGTCCTACAAACACACGCATGTGTGATTGCGTGCCTGTCCGTGACTCTGTTCACACACACACACACAAACTCCCCGCTGTTAGCTGACACCAGCGTAACGACTACGCCTCTCTCCCTCATCGCTCGCCGCCGTTTGCCGTTTTCCATTCTCCCATCACCTCTCCGAACCTGAGACGCTTTCACAGAGCTGTCACATCAAAAAAAAAAAAAAAGAAGCTGAAACCAAACTCTGTCCAGGCCGGCCAGAGCTGCCCCCGCCAGCCCCACCGTGCAATCACTTGTGACAAAGCCTGTAAGCACCTGATCGCAACGAAAAACGCTCTCTGTTTGCGCTGTCAATAACTGCCGAGCGTGTCCGTGAAAGCGAGAACGCATTCAACGGGATGTTTCCAATTTCACAGTCACCATATGCAGACAGAACAGATGAGCCGCTAAAAAGCACGCTATCTCTTTAAATGCCCCCACCTCTGAGAACGAGAGAGGGGGGTTAGAAGTGGGGCAGAGGGCAGAATTCCGGAGCGGCACGTCTGTGCGCTGAGCCAGGCCGCGGGGGGGTCACGGCTGCCAGGGGGAGGTGGGAAGGGGGGCCGAGCGGAGGCTGGGGGGCCTGTCACTTATCAGCTCCGGCCGAGCGTCGCCCAGGGCCAGAGTCGGGAAGCAGCGCTGGAATGTGTGTCCTTCCCTCTGAAGGTGAAGAGAAGGGACGCACACACACACACACACACACACACACACACGCGTGCATGCAGAGACGAAGCGAGCAGCTGTGGGAAGCTGTTGCTTTTACGCACATGCCAGGATGAGCATACACGCAATTCGCACACATTCCCGTGACTTACACGCTCTTGATCCCACTACAAAGTTAAACGCTCCCACTGATGAAACATTCCCATGAAATCATCCACACATTCTACGGTTTAATTACTTTTTCACAAGCATCGAATTAGAACAACATGCGGACTGCATGATCTTAGATGTTCAAAAAGTGCTCATTTAACCTTACCTGGCCTAGGTAACGCGAGAGTTTATAGGTTGCATTTCATGTGTGTGTCCAGCAGGGGGCGTCGATAGATACTGTAAAGCTGTAATTCGTAATAACATACACTGGATGGCGTAATTTGAGCTTTTTGAGTGAGTCATAACATCTGTTGAGGTGATTCACGACACCAGGATAGTGTTTAGAACAAATGGTCATTAAAAACCACCCAGGAGATGATCAAGATATCGTTTTTAAAATAAGCTAGAAGAGATTTCAAACAAATGAGCAACCAAGGAAATGAGCTATAATATTTAAGAGACATTTATAACTCTTTACTCCTGTTGTAAAAAACAAACAAACAAAAAAAAAAACAATCTGGCAGATCATAACGCTTCCAGTAAAAAGACTTTGTTCTTATTTATCGAATTTCATTTTTATTTGTAAAATGGTGATCTTGTGAAGGTCGACAAAAAATGTCTAGTATTTAACCCCAAAATAATAATAATAAAAATTAAAAGTGACCTGGTATGAAAATAAACCTTTATAATTCCCTCCAATTTTCATTTCCTGTACTGTAAAGTAAATGAAGACTGCATTACAGTAAAATAAGAGTTATACTATTGCAATATTATAGTTGTTCTACATTCTACAATATTATAGTATGTTCAACAAAAAAAGTTATTTTTTTTAAGAAAAATATAATTTATTCACTGCTGTTATTTTGGGGTGAAATATGATCTTGACAATTATTTTTTAAAAGGTTCTGATGAGGACGCAATAACAGATTATTTTATAAACTTATTAAAACTTCCTTGTGAATGCAATGTCTTACTGTAAACCAGTGTACAGTGAATGTGATGCCAGAGTCAAATAAAACCATTTATGCTCAGATTGGCAAAAGAAAGATCAGCATCAATTTTCCATGACTAAGGAATTATACATTCTTTATCTGAAAAAAAAAAAAATATAATAATTCACACAGATATATATATATATATATATATATATATATATATATATATTTACACACACACACTGGGAGACTGGAAGGATTCATAAACAGCAGACTCTCACCTCTGTTGATCTGTGGTTTGGGGGTGTCTTGGGGATGGAGTCTGGAGGTGTCAGGCAGCTGATTGGTCCTCCTATCCTCAGTGTCTGTATAGCCAGGTCTGCTGAGAGCCGAGGGTGTCAGGAGGCAAGATCTCGAGTGGGCCTGATAGCAAATTGAGGACAAGAGTGCTGAGTCATCCTCTGAGTGTCCTGACTCAGCCTCCTCTTTGGACTCCTGAGGCTGATGGGATACCTGCCATAGAAACAAATAAACCATTTATAAAAGACGTACAAGTTGGAGTGTGTATCCAGCTTCAGTTTAAATGAGTACTATGTTACTGTCCTAAATCCTCCCATAAGGGAAATGGAGAGAAAACCCACAGATGATATCTTTTTAATGTTTTGATTATTTCTCGTAAAGACTATACAAGATTAAATCTACAGCAAATGGGAATTTCAGCTAAAATCTCACGCATCTCAGATTTGTCTCCCGAGAAACGGACCACAGCTATCTCACATGTCCATGAGCAGAGATTTGACTATCAAGACAATTATTAGATTCTTCCCAAGCCAAATTACCTGGTTTATAAAATACACATCCTTTGTAAGTCAACAAGCCTCTCATCGGTCTTAAATATACCTCTCAAAATTCCTTATGAACAATATAAGACAAAGATGATCACCCAGTAATGTTTTTCTCCCGAGCCGTTAAGTTCGGAACAATAACACTTTTTTTTATAAAAAAAAAAAAAAAAATAAAAAAAAAAAAAAAAATAATTCTGAACTAAACCACATTGTGATATAACAATAACCTTAAATAAAGCAGCTAAAAAAAATATAACAGTATGTATATATATATGTGTGTGTTTGTGTTTTTGTGTGTAATTAATGAATTAATGTTTATATATACAGTGAGTACGGAAAGTATTCAGACCCCCTTAAATTTTTCACTTTTTTATATTGCAGCCATTTGCTAAAATTTAAGTACATTTTTTTCCCTCATTAATGTACACACAGCACCCCATATTGACAGAAAAGCACAGAATTAACAACATTTTTGCAGATTTATTAAAGAAAAACCAAAATATCACATGGTCCTAAATATTCAGACCCCTTTGCCGTGACACTCATATATTTAACTCAGGTGCTGTTGTTGATGAGTTGTTTCTCATTTCTTCTGATCATCCTTGAGATGGTTCTACACCTTCATTTGAGTTCATTTGAGATCTGTGTTTGATTATACCGATTGCTCTTGATTAGGAAAGCCACACACCTGTCTATATAAGACCTTACAGCTCACAAAGCATGTCAGAGCAAATGAGGTCATGAGGTCAAAAAGGAACTGCCTCAAGAGCTCAGAGACAAAATTGTGGCAAGGCTCAGATCTGGCCAAGGCTACTAAACAATTTCTGCTGCACGTAAGGTTCCTAAGAGCACAATGGCTCCATAATCCTTAAATGGAAGATGTTTGGAAACCAGAACCCTTCCTAGAGCTGGCCAAACTGGGCTATCAGGGGAGAAGAGCCTTAGTGAGAGAGGTAGCCTCTCCTCAGTGCAAGACACATGAAAGCCTGCATTAAGTTTGCTAAAAAACACCTGAAGGATTCCAAGATGGTGAGAAATAAGATTCTCTGGTCTGATGAGACCAAGATAGAACATTTGGCCTTAATTCTAAGCAGTATGTGTGGAGAAAACCAGGCATTGCTAATCACCTGTCCAATACAGTCCCAACAGTGAAGCATGGTGGTGGCAGCATCATGCTGTGGGTTTTTTTAAGCTCCAGGGACAGGACAACTGGTTGTAATTGGGGGAAAGATGAATGCGGCCAAGTACAGGGATATCCTGGACCAAAACCTTCTCCAGACTGCTCAGGAGCCCTGACTTAAACCAAATTGAGCATTTTTGGAGAGACCTAAAAATGGCTGTCCACCAATGTTTGCCATCCAACCTGACAGAACTGGAAATGATCTGCAAGCAGTAATGGCAGAGGATCCCAAAATCCAGCTGTGAAAAACCTGATCCATCTTTCCCAATAAGACTCATGGCTCTATTCGATCAAAAGGGTGCTTCTACTAAATACTGAGCAAAGGGTCTGAATACTTAGGACCATGTGATACTTCACTTTTTCTTTTTAATAAATCTGCAATATGTATATGCAATATCTGTCAATATGGGGTGCTGTTTGTACATTAATGAGGAAAAAAACTTAAATGATTAACATAAATAGCTGCAATATAACAAAGAGTGAAAAATTTAAGGGGGTCTGAGTACTTTCCATACCCACTGTGTATGTGTGTGTATATATAAATAAATATATAAATATAAAAGTAGCCTAGAAAATTACCTAAAATAAAACAACCTGAAATAAAATATAGTAGCCTAATAATAAGCTCAAATAAAAACAAAAATTTTAAAAATAAGCAAAGAGTCTAAAATAAACTAGATCAGCCAATAAAATAACCTAGTAGCCTTTCTAACAGCTTTTGAATGAATATCTTTGCTGGAAAACAAAACATAAAATAGCTTATAAATTAAATATGAAACAAAATAGCCTAATAAAAAAATAAAATAAAACAAAAACGCATCTGGAACAGCCAAAGATAATATATTGCAGGCCTGGACAGTTTAGTGTTTACACTCACACAAGATGGAAGAGAAACGTGTGATGTGCAAGGACTTGCCCTGCCCAGGGGCTTGTGGATATTGAGGGATAAATCTGTGATGGAAAGAGAGAGAAATGGAAAAAAGAGGGAAAGAGAGGTCCCTGCCCCAACCCCAGGGGACAGTCCCACAATCCCATCCATCTGTGACTGACAGGCGCGCCGTCTCACCCGCTTTAATTCCCTGATCAACTTTATCAACCATCTGCTCTTGAAGAACTCAGGGACCCAAATCAGCCCCTGGGCTCTCTCAGGTCCTCCTGCAGAGCACACACAGCCTGCCTGTCCTCATGCTCTCTGACACACAGGCCACACACTGAGAGCAATGCACCATACTCTCCTCCAGCATTTCAAACCAGCTACAATGTCTTATAGATCTCAATCAATTAGGCTCACATATATACATTATGAGTTTTATTCCTCTGGGTGTGGGAATGATAGAAAAATAGAAAGGACGCTAATGGTCAGGTTGCTCATGAATAATAATTGCACGAAATGTTCTGATTTGCTAAAAAGCAGACACAGTGGAAATAACTATTTTTTTGCATGCTTGTCTAAAACAGTTTAAAGATTATGTTGTGTTCAGCTGTTATGGGGTCGAGAGTCTGAGACAGGTGTGATCCAAGTGGCAGAGAGCGACAGCTGAAGGTAAAAGGATCTCAAGATGAGAGCACAAAGACAGCTGCTCTGACCTCCAGCCCCCCTCCAACTGGAGCAGAGTGCCAGAAGAGACCACTGACATTCTGGGGAGGACATTCCTTTGCGCACACACACATTTACACTGAAAGCGGATTCAAATTTGAAAATTACAATGTGTTGGGGTCAGTGTAGAAGGGACTGAGTCAAATATATGCTAACCCATTTTTTTTTTAATAAAAATAATGTATTAAGTAAATAATCATCATCATTATTAATATAAAATGTATTCAATTAGATAACCAATAACTAAATTAAATTAGTATATTTAGAATTTATTTAATATTAGTTCATAAGTGCAGAAAAAAATATTTCCTATTAATTTAAAATAAACTATTTTAATTTGAAAACAGAAAAAAGGCAAAAAGAAAGAAAGAAAGGAAGGACAGAATTCATAATACACTGATGTGCTCTGTGTTAAATGGCAGTAATGTCAATGAACAGAGGCTGTTAGATGGCGGGACTTTCCAGAGGCCTGTGGCGTAAATGAGATCTCTGTGGTCATATAGCATATCACATCAGTCCAACCGGTCTGTGATTATGAAAAATGATTTGGAATTGTAAAGGGTTTCAATTCCCTGTGCTAAAAACTTCTATACCTGCTTCAATCCAAGAAACTGATTGTTGGTAACATTTGATTATTTTCATGTATTATAAAGTAAAAATACATGCATAATATCATATATCTATTATATTATATCTGAAACTCAAAACAAATATCTTCAGCTATTTATTTTATTAAAAACATACTGTAAGGTGGTGAAATCAACTATACATAAGTTATAAAAAACATCCTGTAATTATAACTTATTATAAAGGTGATTATATATTTTTTTATTTTTTAATATTATATATATATATATATATATATATATATATATCTTAGTGCTGTCAAACATTTAGTCATGATTAATCACATCCAAAATATGTGTAATAAGTTTTTACTTGCATAATAGATTTGTGTGTACCATGTATATTTATTATATAGGTATAAACACACACATGTATGTATTTATATTCATATAAATGTATTTAATCCTTTTTTTTTATTAAATATACATGCATTGGCACAAATATACTATGTAAACCAAAATTTTTTATTTTGGATTCATTCAATCAGTTTGACAGAAATATATATATACACACACAAATTAGCATTTATATTAAGCTCTTATGTTTAGGTTCACTTATTTCACTTTAATAGCAATGAAAAGGGACTGGGATGCCTTTATTTATCACAGATATATTCAAGGAAGGTATACAAGACAGATATACAAGATACAAGAGTTATAAGAAAGGTGTGTCTTTGAAAACAGTTCTAATAAAATATACTTGTTCTAATAAACATAAGAATCACAGTACTTACATTTTCTAAAGGTGTTGATGGCTTTTCTTCATTTACAGGCATCTGTAGAATATTAAATAAAATATTAAAATAGACCACACTCATTTTCAAAAAAAACGTCTCACTCATTGTTGAACATCATTTTTTGCTGCAATACCAAAAACACACCTGTGGAGGCGCCAGAGTCCTTAATTCTTTGTCAGTGTTGTCCTGTGAAAACAAAAAGACTTCAGACTGAGCAAAAATATTGAATATTTCACACTTTAATATTTCAACGTATAACAAAACATAACAAAAGCTGCTGAAATAATCCTGTCATCTACTTTGTGATCAGATAAAAGTCTGAAGGCGTTCAGATGTTTGTTGTGACTTGTGTGGCTCTTCACTAATTGGCAGCCATGAGCCACATGTGCAAATGTACAGGGACAGATGTTTGCGTTTAGCAAGTAGAGGATCATAGTGTGGTGATACTGGCCAGCACATCTCCTCCCAAGAGTGTGTTTGCTGCGCACGGTGTTGCCATGGAAACCCTAGTGCGAACCCCCCACACACCCACCTTAGTATAACAGAAAAGACAAGGTGGTGAGATTTCCACATATAGAGTGAAAACCTTAGACCCTTCTTACGAGATCCTCACACACATTAAAGGGTAAGTTCACCCAAAAAAGTAAAATGTGTCATTAATTACCCACCTTCATGTCGTTCCAAACCTGTTTATTCATCTTCACATTTAAAAAAAGAAAAATCTGAGAGCTCCATAGACAGCAATGCAACTGCAATATTTTCAAGTCCTGAAACTAAGCGAGGACATCGGTAAAGTAAATTTACAAAACTGAAATTTTACAAAGCTACGAGAATAGTTTTTGCGCGCAAAGAAAACGGTAATATAATTTATAAAACAATTCTTCTCCCAGAGTTACCATCTTCTGCCATTTTGGAGAGTAGCCCCAAAATGTATTATGTATTGAGGTACTCTCTAGGGCTGGGCGGTATACACCGTACGATATATTATGCGCATCTCATCAGTAAAGCCGGTTCTTTGATTAGCGCTAAAACTACGTCACCTGTATTTAGAAG
>JAUCNO010000425.1:6773424-6787930 GCA_032353835.1 Enteromius viviparus
AAGGAAGGAAGGAAGGAAGGAAGGAAGGAAGGAAGGAAGGAAGGAAGGAAGGAAGGAAGGAAGGAAGGAAGGAAGGATGGATCCTGGTCTTGTTTCCAGCCAAAATATCTAAACATACTTTTGTTCTGAAATCAAGACAATATTTTTTTCTTGTCTACAATATGTTTGTCTTTTCTTCAATGCTTCCTTCATTCTCATATCCTTCATATTTAATTTTCTTCTTTCTTGTAATCATCTCCCTCTCTTGTACCTGCTGCACAGGCATTGGCGGTGTATCTTTGTGGCAGTATGTTTTCTGTGCTCCCACTAGGTTCCCAGTCTGTAATTGCGTGCTCACTGCTGGTATTCCTGACAACACTAGCAGGGAGCGACACTATCAGGAACGTGTTGTGACTTGTTTACAGTTGAGGATGGGAAACTGGAAGCAAATAGGAAAAAGAGAAAGAGAGCAGGATAGGCAGAGGGGGATATTAAAAAGTATAAAAGTAAAGAGAAAGAGAATGGTAGAAATGCATAATTTTCCGATATATAACATGTTGTAATTATGGCATTTTAAACCTTTTTGTGGCTGTGTCACTGAATGCTTTTGGCTGAGTAAATGGGATTTGTCTCCAATAGTTTTAGAGAATAGTGTGCGGGGAAGAGATCAGCCAGGGATCAGCTTTAAAGATCAGCTGAGGCTCCTGTTGACCTGTCACTCAAGGAGAGAGTTGGAAAGGGACATGGCCAAGGTGACCCAGGACCAAGCACCAGCTCCAGGGCCTGGAAGACACTAAAAGGTCTAAAAGATCCAGACAGGGAATAGTTAATTACAATGGGAAATGCCTCCCTTTTTGCTCCCTCCCTTTCTTCCCCTCCCCTTCTCTCTCTCCCTCTCTCTCTCTTTTCCACTGTCTTCGCGCTTCTCTATTTTTTTTCTATCTCTAACCATGCTGTGTGATGTGTGAGAGAGAGAGTTTATATAGGATCCCAAACGCTCTGACAAGTTCAGAGTCTCAAGTGCGCCAGTCACACTCCCCATAGGACTACTTGTATTTTCTTTCCATTGTGGATTTAAATTTTTTTCTCTTGTTTTGGTACTGACACAATGTCAGAGGGTAAGAAGAGGGAACGGAATGGGAGAAAAAGAGGAGGCAAGAAGGGACGAAAGGAGAGCAAAAATTCCACAGAAGGTAAATAGAAAACGTATGCAAGGTGTGTGTGCCTGTGGCAGGAGGGGGTTCTGGGGTGTGAGACATGTGAAAGAATCTCTTTCCCTGTCTTGTCAAAGCATGTTGCATATGTTTGTCACACAGGTAGACCTCCTCAAGCAGTCAACGTGTAGCAGCATATCTAGCTTTTGTGGCGTAGGTGCACAATTGTTGCATTAATGTGTGTTTTGCATGCAAGCCAGATCCCCATCCAGTTTGGCGTGCTACCTAAAATCCTTGATAAACTTCTACTCCAGTTTCTTATGTCACAAGCGGTAACGGCTTTTCCCAGCGCTCTCACCTACGCCACTCACCTGATTCCTGCATATTGTCGCCCTAATGAGCTGTATTGCTGCTGAAATTGTGCGCTGCCTCCCATAGGCTCTCGTTCCTCAAGTACTTTTAAGTATTTCTGCGCCCGTGTTAGCTCTCTACTCTTCTGCAAGTGGCTGCCACACTGTTTCTCCACTGTATTGCACTTTAGGGGGATAGTTGTTGCTGTGAAACCTTTTAAACGTCATGGCTTAGATTTTCTTGAATGGGGGCTGAAAAGCACAAGTTCCTTTTCTTTCACTCTACAGTGCTGCAAGTCATGGCTTGTCACTGCAGTCTGACCCTGAGGTCATGGAGGGAGACACAGCGGGGAAGAAGCAAATCCCTTTTCGCCTGGTCACATACTCCACTACGCTAGTTTATGATGGGATGATTCACCCTTCTCATAGAAGGCTCCCATTTCTCCCCTATTCCCAGGAGCAACATACCACTTCCAAATAGCACATGCCTCAAACCGTAAAAAACTTGTAAACTTGTAAAAAAAAAAAGTTTATTTAAAACCAATTTTATTACATTTATTAAGTCCAAGCAAAATTCCTCTAAACATCACAATTCTATCATCAGCCTATGCTCATAAGATTTTCCAGCGCAATACAAGAAAAGCTATTAGTAATAGTCAAAGCTGCTCTTTTGAATCCAACCAATTTGTATAAATACTGGTTGTCAGATTAGTTTAAAAAAATGAGATATTAGGTTGGGATTTAAATCCGAGTCCCCTTCAAGCTAAACCAAGGTTAAACCACTACAGTAACACTCCCCGACCTATGTGAGGAACTACTAAGTGCTTAAAAAAAGATTTAATGGACCAGTCCAAATACCTGGTTATTTTACCTTGGTATGAAACTCTTCAATTACATTAACGGGGGAAGACAAAGAGGCATATAATTGTGCTGTCTTTCTATCTCCCATACCACCCACACCTCCCATTCATTTACAGACATGTCTGAGTCTTTCAGCGTCCAATCTCGAGGGTGGCATTTTATACCCTGTGTGCCCCGAGGCTCGATTTGAGGGGAACTCTGAAAGACAAGAGTATTGTGTTCCCTAGCTTTTATGTGGTCTTAGTTTCTGTCGTTTAATACGCTTGACCTCCTACCAACACAGGTGTAATTAAACACACTGCGCTTGCACTTGTGTAAGACATAACATTGTATAGACCGTCTGTAGTCTTCTCGCCTGCCTGTGGTCGCAGATATACGTCAAAAAGTGTGTGATGTGGTACAGAAGAACAGTTTCTTAGAGCGATGCTAATCACCTGTGCTGTGTCTACGGAAACAAAGCGCAGCTGTGAATAAATGTGCCCAGGAGAAGTTTTACACGGTGCCTCTTGAGAGGAGACATTTGTGTTAACCCTGTGTGTAGTTGTGTTACTCCGGTTTAGTTTACACTACACCTCCTTGCTAAATTTAACCGGGTCCTGATATAGCTCAGTTCTGATTTTGAAATGACATGAAAGAAATGCGGGAAACATGAGTGACTTAACAAAGCGAATCACAGAACACGCTGTAGATATTTCAGCGAAATATGCTTTACACTGTGATCTATTTAAAAAGCAACCAAAAAGGATTTCAAACTATATACACGTTTTTGAAGTGATTGATTGTGTTAACATACGGCTATATTTGGCACACGCGCGACGAAAGCGATTGCCAAGACCACACATGCTTATGGCTTTCTGTCATTGTGTCTGCGGCATAAACCACATTTTTAGTTTATACACAATAATATCTGGAAATTGTTCAGTGTTTGACACCGATATCTCGCTCGGTTTTGTGATCGTGAGCTCTGCATGACAGTTGGTGTTATTTAATCTCTTGAATAACTGCGCGCTGTGACCTGAACATGTTCCACATTTTCTCTTTAGATTTTCTGTGATAGTTTTGAAGTTGGACTGATCTTGTTTATATTAGGGGTTTAAAGGAGGAAGAGGAAATTATGAACGAGGTTTCGTGTGATGAATCATATATTTACATATGTTACTTATTTTGGATATTATAACAGTGGTGAATCCTATCTGATCTGCTACATACGGGCGACACGTTGGCTGTGGTTGTTCATGACGGTTGAATCTTGTCAAGCCGCAAGATAGAGCACAGCATCTCCTCAGGCTATAGATATTTACTGTTCCTCGAAAACAGGCTTTGCTTTCTGTAGCAATGCATATGTGTGAATCTTGCATTTGTGCGGGCGAGAGCTGGAACATCCTATTTGTGCAAAAGGTATATCCCCATGTGAGCAAATATACTGGACATGACGGGACGTTTAGCATTGTTTAGTTTTGTAACACTTTTAGCATTCAGAAGTGTTTCTAAAATTGGGGATTGGGATATTAAAGTGTTTTAGGATCACATCTGCGAATACAAAATGTATTAAGTCCATGCAAAATTCCTCTAAACATCACAATTTTATCATCAGCCTATGCTCATAATATTTTACAGCGCAATACAAGAAAAGGTATTAGTAATAGTCAAAGCTGCTCTTTTGAATCCAACTAATTTGCATAAATACTGGTTGTCAGATTAGTTAAAAAAAAATTGATATTAGGTTGGGATTTAAATCCGAGTCCCCTTCAAGCTAAACAAAGGTTAAACCTGGCACAAAAGTAGGAACACTTTGCCTAATCACCTCACCTCATCCTGTCAACATTTGTCAGATTGAGTTTGGTTAAATCTTAGATTTGGCAAATTAAAGGGCAAATCCGTTACATAACTGTCACTTTTTTGGCAGATTTTTCAGTGTATATGTAATTTTATTTAGTAATCACATTAAATCAAACTGTTAAATGCATTGTATGTAAATCATATTCAATCAAATTTTTATATCAAATCAATATTTCAGTAAAAACTGCATTTTTTAATGTAAATTTGGTTTAGTATAGATTACTCCTCATCAGTAACGAGTTGTGTAATCAGATTAGTATTTCAAGTAAGCAAGTAAAGTAATGCATTACTTATTAATAAAAATACTTTTACTTTTTTACTTAATTTGTTTTCCCATTTATTGACTGACAGCTCTCCTGTCTCCGTACTGAGAGAATTTGGGAGTAAATGCAGAGGTGACCTCTGTAAATATGATTTAGATGAAATGTGAACATGTATTTTCCCATCTCACTTACGTCAAAACATATTCTCTAATTCACATATCTAGTATGTTATGTGTGTATATATAAATTATATCATACATAAATATATTTTTCTTAAATATATACATGAATGTGTGTTTATTTATGTATACAAATATAATCAATATACACATTACGCACACAATGTATTGCAATTAATTGAATAACAGAACTATAAAAACCAAACTCCATAAAAACTATAAACTATAAAATGACAAAAACCTACCATAATTGGTTTATTAACACAAATATCCTTTTAAGCACTTAATCCCAATTCATTAACAAGTGTCTTTGCTGCTGGCCTTCGATGATCCAATATAACAGAACAAAAAAGCAATACAATAAGCATCACATGTGGTTGATTGCTGAAGAAATGCAATACAGAATGGCGGCAAATAAGAAAGTGCTTTTTAAATGCCCTTTACTCATTTCACTTTTGGTGTGAAAGCACTATTAAATTTGCTAAAAATATATATATTTTTTAAATTAAAACAAACAAGTAAGCCCAGCCCAGAAACTAATGCAAAAGTAATGGAACATATTAAAAAGTAAATACGTAAGGCAATTAGTTACTTGTTAAGCTTGTAATGCAATATTGTTATGCATCACTCTTAAAAGTAACTTTACACTGATGCTTATACTCTATTTATGTAGTATGATGATGCACATATTCTTATATGTGGATCCCAGTGGTGCTGGAAGGCAGTACTGGTAAACTATGCCAAATTGCAGTGCTTTGCTGCATCCTCCACAGCGGAAAAGACCTTGTGCCATGCAGTATATGCTCACCAATGAATTTTTGCATAAAATATTTGCATAATTCCTTGAGTGAACCAGGTGCTTAAAAGACAGTGCATACAGTTCCTTCTTAGTGGATTCCCCCCGAATATTTATTCAGCACGTTAGCGATTAATTTTGCATTGTCATATAAAAAGAAAAACAAGCAGCCAATTTCCATTGCACAAGCATATTTCTAAGTTGTGAAATATGTCTTAATGAATCAGGTTCTGTGTGGCTGTTTTATCCCAAGCACATGCTTGCTCAATTGCAGTCGTGGTTGCAAATCTACTTCAAAAGCTGTTTCATAATGTTATGCAAACTTGTTTTGATAGTATTCCATGCACACACAAACTTGGTCATATTAGTTTAAACCTACGTATAATT
The DNA here is from genome assembly GCA_032353835.1 of Enteromius viviparus. Classification (NCBI taxonomy): domain Eukaryota; kingdom Metazoa; phylum Chordata; class Actinopteri; order Cypriniformes; family Cyprinidae; genus Enteromius; species Enteromius viviparus. The sequence goes on from JAUCNO010000425.1 coordinate 6,779,233, forward strand.
AGTATGAACGAAAGGGAGTTGTTATTTATGAAAATGACTTTAAATGCATTTATTTTTATGGTTAAAAATAGTAATTATAACAAAACCAAAAATCATTAGTTATCATTAGTAATCGTACAACTAGTTATATTTATGTTGTGCTGATTGTCTACATTTTTTGTTTTAAATAAGGCTTATTAAAAGGAGCTCAGTTTAATAAAATATAAGATAATCAACATATTGCTAAAATAACGTTAAAACTGTCCAAAAAAATTGTTTTTGAATCAAGAACTTATGCAAAACATAAACTTGCACCTCACGCTGACAGCTATTGCGTGTGGAATTTGCTTGGAATACTGAAACTATGTATCCAAACAAGATATGTGTCATAACACGAAAGTGAAAATAAATGTTTGATTCCTTGGAAACAGTGGGAAGGCGAAAAAGTACAGTGATTTTGTGCCGTGGCTTGATGGCAAAGATTGTGCGGTTTGTACATTTTTTTTTTTTCCGTAATCCTTCCCTTTCTCCTAACCACAGAATGATTTCGCCAGCTTAAACTGAGCTTTGGCGCTATCCCTCAGGTTATGCATTTCAAAGCCATTTCTGAATTACAGGCAGGGCCACCGAGACGGTGTCATGCATCTCGTAAAAAGTGTGACAGTTGTGTTAAAGCTCTGATGAAATACGCTACCTGAGGGGTGGCATGGAGAAATAATCAACATGCTCAAGAAGCGCAAACAAACATTCGCGCCACAGTAGCAGAAGTCGCATTGCTGTTAAATGAGCAATAAACTCTAAGAATAATGCTTTTCCTTTTCTGCTGGTTATTATTCAGGCTGTGTAGTGCGTTATTCTCTCTCAAATTGAGACATGATGATGCTTGATGTATTGTATCACGCACATGTGGCATTAGTTATGACTTGCTATTTAAGTATGATTTGACAGTTTTCAGCGCCTAGTTTAATAAACCCCATACTACTGTTTGATCTTCTTTATGAGATTGAATAGTCAAGAACGACTCTGTCATGGGGTATGACTGTATAAAGCTCAGAGTATTACTCTGGAGTCGGGAAAACATGAAGCGTACAAATCAGACACCCCACCCTTCTTATCTGAACACGGGCAAGTATCACCCTGCATGTACAAAAGCAACACGGAACAAGATGCCTCATGTCAGTCATTCTCCACAGAACCCTCAAATACACATCATATGCCTAACCGCGACCTTCCCGACCCCAGATTTGGCCCTAGTTAGGCGTTATGCGCAAGTATGCATCTGTCTCTCGCACTTTCTTCAATAAAGTCACAGTAACGGACATGTAATGCGAAACACAGGCTTGCTCGGCTCGAATTCATCATGAGCTGTGTTGCACAACACAACATGCTGAGTAATGATGCAGGTGCCCTGAGTTTAGGGTGAGAAAAAGTTACATTGTGGACGGAAAAAAGGCCTTGGCTTGCTCATCCAGATTCGAGACGTGTAATAAAATTGGTTTAGTTTTCAGACAACAACATTTTTAGTTTATGAGACTTTCTGTTGAGTATTAAATTCCAATGACTTGTTTCTTTATTAAACAGCTTTAACTTTTCTGTTTAATTAAAAGAAAACCATGCTTATCGAATTCGAGAGGTTTTTGGGCGATTAATGAGTACAGGTTCATTCAGCACAAATATACAGGGAGATTACAGTGTCTTTAAATATTTGGACAAAGAATGGCGTTTCTGGCGCACTGTATCTCATCAGTCTAATGGCCTCTGAGGGGTAACGACAGCAGTGAGCATGAAATGGTGTGGAGCAGAAGCACAACGGACACTTGGCGGTTTTTCTGAGAGAATGCGCATCACTAGAGGCTGTCATGAGAAACCTGAGACGTTATTCGACTGACAGTACAATCCAAACATTGTGCCAGAGACTGTCATGTTACTTCGAGCTACGCAACATCAGAACAGACTGCATCATTCAGCCATGAAAGCAGACGTTCAGATAAAACAGCCGCCTTTACTGGGACGGGGAAGTGGGACAGTAGTTCCAAAATTAGCCTGACTGTTGATTATTTTAGCAACCTCTGTCAAGTTTCTGATTGATGTTAATGCTTGTGTGTTATGCTTGCCAGGCTTTAATTGGGTATTGATCATATTTGTCGTCAAGCTATGAAGAGGTAGCCACTGTAAAAGTGTAAGTGCCTGCATGAATTCGCTTTGGGAAGGCCCAAAGAGCTACACCAACTCCTGCCCCGGCCTTGGGGCAGCATGCGCCCTTCCCTCATCCAGGACAGTAGGGTACAGCCAAACAGCATCGCCCAGTTCTGCCCTTCGGATGTGGAACCGCAACTCTTTGAAGCCTTGTGATTGCTGTCTGAGTCTGCATTAATCCCATAATGCATTTCCTGAGTGACTATGCATGGCAGAGTCTGGGCATGTGGCGGCACACATGTAGTAACTTCACCTCCTTTCAGCGCTGTTGTCCTCCATTTTGTTGATGTTTTGACTGTTGTCTGAGATTGAGTGTCTTTTACGGATTTATGAAGTCATCAATTGCCGCTCTTGCATAATTTAAAAATATGTGTTAAAGACAAGCTAAATCTCTCTGCTTGCTTCTTGAACATTGGTGTTTTGACGACACGCTTTTTAAAAACACATTTTTTTACGATCATTAGGTCATTCTAGAAGTTTTATTGGGATTAAAGTCTCATGAAGGATTTTGTTCATCTAGTTAATAAAAGATAAGATGAAGTCACCAAATCATGAATAATAACAATCTTAATTTCTAGGTTTTCCTTGAATAGTTAGACAAATACTATTGTACTTATAGTTAACAAAGTAGGTAACTTTAGGCTGCTAAAGGTGTCAGTATCTTTACATTTATTTGTACGTTTTTACAGTATTTTTACATTTATAACTAATTGGTTTTTGGCACAAACAGTGCTTGAAGAATCAAATAAACTGTAAACTAGAATACACGCTACTTTATATAAATGCTAAATATTCAGCTTTTTGTGTGAAACGTGAACTGAACAAAGCAATGAATCTGATAACCCAATGCTGTGCATGACATATGTTTAGCACAAACTGATTCAGTAGAACGAGTCCTACACCAACGCTAGACGGATAACAATTTAGGGAAAACCCCTGAATTAATCATACATTTTAGGATCATTAGTATGAACCGTACTGAACATTCCAACTCTTTCTATCAAAGAGAGAGCCCTTTAGCCTGAACCGATTTGAACCAGACATATTTACGTCTTTGACAGAGAGAACCATTTAGCATGAATCAATTCACTATGAATCAGACATTCTAATCAGACATTCTAATGCTTTAATGCAATCAGGCATTTAAATGATTCACCAGAGTGGACAGCTTAGTATAAACCAATTCACTAAATGAATCCGATTTTCGAAAGCTAAACATTAGAAATTACCATTTAGGATTAGCCTGGCCCCGCCCATACTTCCTTTGATGCTACATTCATTTCGCGAGCAAAATTAGTCTGGCAAAGCTGCCGTTTTAGATAATTTCCGTTCCCAAAAATATGGGACCCAATGAGAAACGAGCACCTCCCGCCCCGGAACGACTGAGGCGGGTGTAACGCGATGACGCAGCAGTTCTGCGTCTTTCAAACATAGCATGTACCAAGCAGCAACAATCATTCGACTCTGCTGTTGCAGCTGTTTTGAGAAAATTTCATGAAGTAATTAAAATAGATAAAGATATTTTTTTACTGCTTTAATGAAGCTAGCTATAATTGGTTACGGTGGCTTCAGGTTCCGTCGCTACGCATACGTCATCGGAATGAGTGGTCTGATTGGTTGTAGATTCATCCAGTAGTATACAGAGGCATCTGATGTACGCAGGTTAAGCCAGCCTCCCAGAAGGCGGGTAGTAAGATAGCTTGGCCAGACTAAGCTCCTATGAGCTTTAAAGTGGCGGAAGCCAAGCTATCCCAGAAGAGCAAAACATACAGAAACATTTCTGCAACAAAGTAGCTTGGTCATGGGTGCTTAGTTCTGCATTTCCCAAAAGCTTTGAATGAGTTGACAGTAACTTCATTGGTTTCTATCAGCCTATGTACTCGAACTTACAATGCTTTTGGGAAAATCACATGTGCCATAAACATAATGTGACCTAACATCCTGGAACTCTTAAAACATCATACATAATAGCATTATGATGCAGCTAATGCCCTTCACAAGTGACTGTCTGTCATATTAGGTAGCAGACAAGGAAAGATCTCAACAGTCTCAACAAGAAAGTCACTGATAATTGTAAAATATTTGCAACATCTACAATTTGCTACTAGACAATACTACATTTTAAAAACTATTTTGATATTTCTAATTAAACCGTGCATGTTACAGTGCTATGAATCAGAATACTGGGTAACACTTTGTTTCCATAGTCCACTTTAGGCCCTCTACTAACACTTTTTTAATGGTAATTCTAACATTTACTAATAATATGTTGTTATACTGAATCACAGACATCACTGAATTTAGTGATGAAATGCTTTTAACTTTAATTTGAGTGTTCAATCTTGTCATTTTATATTATTGACACACTTTTCATGTGCTTTGACACAGTCTGTATATAAATATAAATAAAGGTGACTTGGTCTATTAATATAATTTGATTGACCTGTTTTGATAACTAATATTAACAAAGATGAATTAATAGAAAAATGTCATTTTAGGTATACTATGGAAAGTTTGAATCTGATTGGCTGACGAACAATCTAAGGCGTGCAGTTATTTTCAGGGAAACACACGGCTTAGTTTCAGGCATGGTTTAACCATATTAAACACCCATAACACTTCACCAAAAATTTCTGTTATTTCAAAAGGTCCTTACAGCTTACAGCGGCAAAGAACTAAAACCCACAATGACGGGACTGAGCAAATAGCAGTTCACCCAGTCCGTAGAAATGTTAAAAACAATGCTCACCTCAGGTAAAATGGCTGCCTCAGCATATCAAATTTGCATATTTCACAATTTAATGGACTGTAGTCAATTATTCCTTATTTAATGCATTAACTAATGTTAACTAATAGGACCTTATCGTAAAATGTTACTCGTGAATCAGCATTAATCAGAATACCGCCAAATTCTGAAACGTATGTTGATATGTATGTAATTGTAGTCAACAGGTATGTTTCCATCAACCTATTTTAATGCACATTTTGAAGTATTGCATGAGAAATGAGAAATGGAAATACCAAATTTCAAAGAAAAAAAACAATAAGTCAATACGGTTGCTTGAGGTTGTTTTTCAAATAATGCGCTTTGGGACAAAAAACCTGACTGCGATCTCTTTCCACAGCTTCTGAAAGGTTGTTATGGTCATATTGAAATGCTCACTCTGCGGCGCAAGTAATTTATTATACATGATAATTATTACATTCAGTAGCTTGTCCTACTAGATTTGTTCACAAATGTTTTGTGATATTCCAATTTTGTGCATAGGTTCAATTCACAACTTTGGATGGAAACCTGGCTATTGTGATGATAGTCCCTAAATATGACTGTTCACAAAACAAACCATGATTGGTTGCTTGACCAGTCAGTTATACAATATGGCCTCTTGGGCGGGTCTTCTGCTATCAGTCTGAAGTTCTGGCTTTGCTAACAAACTACCATACTCCAGTTTTACATACAATTTAAAAAGAACAGTAAGTTCTTGATTTCCATGCATGTTAGCTACTGTAATCTGCATCTTGCACCTCTGTGACACAAAACAAAGTGTCCTTAAACAGAATATATCAGTAGGGTCATTAGTGGAGCATGAAAGAGGCAGTTTCCAGCAGAGAGACTGTAGGCAACTGGCTCTAATAAAAGGGATATTTAGAGTCAATCAAACCCCTGCTTGTGTGAAAAACTGATCTCATTACCTCCAGCCTATAGGGACTCATCAGTGCATGAATATAAAAGTAAAAAGTGCTGACAAGAGTTATGTCTCCGTGTGTGTCTGTGTTTGTATGTGTGCGCCAGAGCTATTTGGATCAGCATGTGAGCGATGACTCACTCTTCACTGCTGTCTAAACGTCATGGCACCACAGGTAATAATCTCTGTTAGCAGGCTGTTGCATTCAACACTGAAGCTGCCCACGATGCAGGAAATTACCAATGCAAACACATGCAAACTGAGTGGCAAGACTGGTCAGCTTTTTAGCATGTGCAGAAAGTTAGGTTACACATTTCCTGAAAGCCATCGCACTAGTATATGGATTTTTAGCTCTTTAAAATGTTTTATTGCTAAAACACAATTATGTAGGAAGGCGCACAAGGTCTGTGGAAACCATTTTTTGAAAACTTTAAAATCTGAGCCTTATGGACAATAGGGCTGGGCAATATATATCGTACGATATATTATGCGTATCCCATCAGTAAAGCCGGTTCTTTGATTAGCGCTAAATCTCCGTCAGCTGTTTTTAAGTGCAGCGCAAGTTTATTTACAGAGCCGTAGATCACCGAGAAGCTGCGCCATTGAATCACCCGCGAAACTAACGCATAGCTTGTTAGTGACTTACGGCTCTGTTCAAAAACTGCCGCTGCATTTAAACACAGCTGACGGAGATTTAGTGCTAATCAAAGAATCGCCTTTACTGATGAGATGCGCATAATATATTGTACGATATATATTGCCCAGCCCTAATGGACAAGACAACATGTTTTAGGTATCATAAATTAGGTGCACTTGCAATACAGCAGCAGATTTTTTTTTAAACTACACTTGAAACCATGTACATACTGAGATACATTAACAACTAAGTAAATACTAGGTACTAACTTTGAACCTAAACCTAAGTCGACCTCATGTGGTTACCTTATATTGCCAGTACTTTCTTGGGTAAGTACACTGTAATTACATTGTAAGTACATGCAAGTACACATACTCTAAAATAAAGCGCAACCTCTATAAATGTCTGAAAGTGACTGTTTCACAAGTCCATCTAATAGAAATTGTCCAATAAATTAGAAATGGAAAAGCAAACACAAACATTGGATGAATGCATGAAAACCTTAGGAACATTTGGATATTAAATGGCACTAGTATGCTAACCTATAATTTCAATAAATCTAAAATAAAAAAAAATTAACACAAATAAAGAAAATTATAGTGTTATGTAATAAATATAGGAAATATATTATATTATATTATATTATATTATATTATATTATATTATATTATATTATATTATATTATATATGTATATATAAATATAATTTATATAATTGCAAATTACAATGTGAAGGAACATAAGTAATAAATAATAATAACAGTCAGCATTTGATGTTTCCAGTGGCCTAGTTTTATTTGCATGGAGAGAAAAAAAAAAACCACTACATGGAAACGAAAAAAAGTATGCATTAACTATAATAAAAACCCATTTTCCGAATAAATTCCACCATTATCATCATAAAAGATGTGATTTTGTTCAGTGGGACGGGATAACTTGACTAAAAAGCAAACGCATCACTTGCACATCATCTGAATGTTGTTTTGAGTTGTTCTGACAAGTCTGAGCAATAGCTGTTAAAGTATTTCTGTATAATTGTCTTACACGACAGCTGTAAGAAAGCTAAGATGAAAACGCCCTCATATAATTTTACATTTTAATGTCAAAATAGTTCACATGTAGGGAGTGGCTGGGTGACTCCCACAATTCCATGCCACTCCCTTTACTCAGACTTTAAATCAGTGAGTGCACTTGAGACTTCTGGGATTTAAACTCGTGACCATATGTGCTGGTTTGAAAGGATTTCAGCTTGAGAGGATAAAAAGACGTGACTCCTGTGCCCAATAACAACCATGGTGGCGTAAGTCTGCTGGCTAGATCAGTTTTCAAATATCCCAACATATCATTTGTTTTGAAGTCATAACATGATACTAAGTAATTGTACGGAAATGACAGTTTATTAATCAACAATTTGAGTAAAAAAAGGAATAAAAGGTAGTTTTACTGCCTCTAGTGTTCATTTCTTTTGGAAACTGCAGAGATACGTAATTGTTGGTACATATTTCACGTCTTGCTAAAAAGTGCATCAAGGTATGTTAATGCTGTGAGTCTACGTAGAATTAAATTAGTTTACAAACTCAAAATATGCCATATCTTAAATATAATAATATATCATACCTAGATGTTAAATATATAGATGTTCTCACTAATTTAATGTGTTACAGGTTGTGTCTATAAATTTCAAGAAAAAAAATCTAGTAAAAGTCACTGGGGCAGCCTATATTTACAAGCAATAGCCAAAAATACATTGTAAGGGTCAGTTCCTGAAGAGTTAGCATGTATACTGGTATAATAAAGGTGCACCAACTCCACCCACTTTACATATCCCTAAACCTACCCAACTACACCCCCTGATCACCCCCTGTTCCAGATACTCTTATACATACTGCTGTACTGTGAAAAAATGTTGTTACCAATGTCCTGTTACACCTTTGTACTTACACACACCATTCTGAGAGTTGTTACATGTGTGTAGTTCCAGAAATATTACAGCTGTAGATACTATGTAGCAATGTCTACACAGTGGTTCTATACTAGATACACATCTAGTTACTATGCAAATACACATGTATTAGGGACACTTAATATAAAGTGGGGCCACATATTTTGTACATTTCCTACTGTAAATATTAGTGATCGACCGATATTGATTTTTTATTACCGATACCGATACCAATTATTTGCTTGTTTATGCGCCCGA
>JAUCNO010000425.1:6793420-6822299 GCA_032353835.1 Enteromius viviparus
TGGGGGAAAATCCTGGAATGTTTTCATCAAAAACATTAATTTCTTTTCGACTGAAGAAAGAAAGACATGGACATCTTAGATGACATGGTGGTGAGTAAATTTTCAGCAAAAGTTTTTTTGAAAGTGAACTTCTCCTTTAATATCTGACGTAATATCTCAAGGTCACAATTAGGAAATTCACAACCTATTTTTATTTATTTATTTTCTTACTGTGAGGTGAAAACAGACGCCCATATTTTGATCAGCATTTTTGGTTATTTCATTGGAATCCAGAATGTTTGGAAAAGATAATCAGCTCTAGTACCGTTTGCATGATGCTCGCGTTGAGGAGAATACAGGATTTTAATCTATTCCATTTGCTGACTAGATTGATTTCTTCCTGAGGTCATCAGTTGAACAGCTACTGTTGAGAAAGTCTATGCCGCTTTGGGGGGCTTGCGGCAGCTGAACACACCAGTGCTATCTGTGAATCTGCCTCAGAAGAAGAACGAGAGATGGAGAGGTCGATAGGGAAAAGAAGTTGTAAGAGAGGAAAACGGAGAGAAAGATGGAGGTAGAACAGAAGACAGAGCGATAAAGTGGAGGAGAGCCAGCAGAGAGGCAACTTTTTCAAACCCATTTCGTGTTGCAGTTATAGATCGTCGGCTCTGTCCAGGCACGCGGCCAATCGCGTGCAGTCTCTCACCCCGTCAGCCAATCAGATCGCGATGATTTTTGTCACTGCTGCACTGGTGGTATGACACAGGAAATTAATCTCTCTGTTCATAAAGGCTGTTTTTCATCAAACACCTCCCTTTTAAACAACTCCAGTAAACACACACATGCATATTTTGGCTCTTCCAGCAGGACGTTTAACAAGATAAGTGAGCTGAGTAATTGGACTCATTAATTATAGCTGATCAGGGCTGAAGTTATGGCTGTTTAGGGGAGGTGAGCCGAGGAAGTCCAGAGACCCAGTGACCTTGGGACTACAATTAATGGAGACAAACAACAGACGATTTTAGAGCCCACCCCCTTCCCCGGGGGGCCTCCCAAACATTGCTTCTTCTGTGTGCGCAGTAGGCCCATGATAGCCGTCTCTCAGATCAACACCACAGCGCCGTCACCCTTCACTGCCTGCTGCTCACGTGTGTTTGTGTACGTGTCCGTGTTGAAGGTGACTTTGGTTTATCAAAGCATTCTGGTGTCACAGGTCAGCAGTCGGGTGAAGCGGGACATGTAAGGGTCAGAAGGTTATGTTGTGGACGAATACTTAGTGGGCAAACAATCAGCCTGTGCAGACAGCAGTATTAGTGTTACAAATGTGCTGTCACCCCAAAACACCCTCATGCCCACGCTATTATCTTATCCCATATTAAATATTAATAGCGTGTGGATTAATGTTCATAAACTGAGCATAGAAGCCATTCATTTTTATTTAACAGCTAACAGTTTGACCTTCAAACGGCTTTCACACCTCATTTTATTTTGAATAATCTGTTTTAGAAATGAAACAGGATGTCAAATGAGAAAATATAGGGTGGGATTTGTATATATTCCATGCTATAATGTTAATAATTATAATCTGTGGATTAATAATTTAGATAATACTTAATATTGTATTTTTGTTATGTCTCTTTTTGTCATTAATAACATTAGTTATTGCTGATAGTGTTTTTAAAAAAGTAAATAAATAATGATGTTATATATATTTTTAAGTGTTATATACATATTATGTAACTTTAATATAATATAATTACTACTAATAATAAAATTATAATTAATTAATAAATAATTAATAAATAATAATAGTTAATATATAATAGTTATAATTTTATTCTTATTATATAAAACTTAAAAATGAAAACATTATTAATGTCCATTATGTATTATGTTTTTTACAGTTGTATTTTAAGGATCATAGTCATTTATTTGTTAAAAAGGAAAAAAGTTTTATATAAGTTTTCGCACTGCTTTATGCGTTTAAACATTTTTCTGTATATATTTTTTTTTTTTATAAAATGCTGCTAAATTACTAAATGTAAATGTAAACTATAACAGAGTCCAGTTTCACTCTATATTCAGGAATTTTTAAGTTCATAATCATTTTGGTCATCAAATTGTATTTATAACAGGTTTTAACTCTCCAGAACCTACAAACTATAAACATGACGTATTGTAAGTGCTTTAGGATTTCAGGATCACATTGAAATGGGATTCTCTGCGCTTCCAGAACTCCAGGCCAGAGACGAATCAAGGTGATTCCTCCCTTAGATCTCCTCTGTGCTGACTTGCCGGATCGGGAATTCTGGGGCCGCAGCCTATTTGAGGAGGGTTCGATGCGGTCTTCATTCTCCAGCACACACACACACACACACACACACACAGTGCTTGTTTCTCGAGCTCTGTGTGTGTGTCACATCTGTAGAAAAGTTCACAACTGGGACTTTATTTGCATAATACCTCTGGCAGTTGCACACATGGATCGCATTTTCGATGTTGACCCCTTGGTCCTGATTGGATCAAATGAAAACAGAGCGATATTCAATTGCACACAATCAGATCATATTCAATCTTGTCAGAACCTAAGCTATCTATTTCAGTGGAGAAATGGGATGATGTGAAATCCAGCCTGTGGTCGTACAGATACGGGGATATTCCTGCCACAGATGGCTCGAGCCTTTTCTGTCCATCACATAAAAATCACATCCCTAGAGGGCGCTGCTTACAGCCTCAGAGTGAATGAGGGGGACAGAGGGAAAGCGTGAGGTGAGAGGAATGTGTTTGATGGAAAACGCAGCTGGGCGGCCGATTGTTCCAAACTCATCAGTCATGCTGGGGCCCACCAGCAGCAATCTCTCTCTCCCCCTTTCTCTCAGCCGCTTTCCCGCTCTCACAAACCACTGTGAAGCTCCTCGCAAAACTTCACACACACAACACCTGCCTCTGTGATGAAAGCCAATCCATTTCTGCTGAACTTGGCTAATATAAACCATCGCTTATCTTATCTTATCGTTTTAACTGGGGGAACCCCGTTGACCCCTCTGATTCAGGTCTGCCATTTCTTTCCCTCCTTGTCTCTTTCTATTTCTGTTGCAAAAAACAGGCTCTTCGTTTTTCTCCGACAGCCCAAACGCCAAGATTAAGTGGGCTTAAAGGATGCTAGAAATCTTTTTGGGACATTGGCAGTGACTGTGTTAGAATGTCAAGTGCTTGTGAGGGAGCTGAAGACATTGATCGGCGCGGGTGAGCGGTATGATCGGTGTCGGCCCTCAGTCAGGGAAATTCATGGCAAGCGAACTGTATTTACAGTCCAACAGGAACAACTGGTGACAGCAGCCCTAATTCAGCACAAATAGGGAGGCTTTACATAACACATCTACAAACAAAAGACTGCCAAGAACCCAGATAGCTCTGTTGTTTTGATTTCCACAATATATCTTTCTGGAGACTGCTGAGTTCAGGTTTATGTGTGTTTGTGTGGGCGCGGGGGCAAATCTCACAAAACCTGTCTAGGAATATGTCCTGGTCATTTTATGCTAAATCTACAATAAATAGGAAATTATATAGTCTCTACTGGTTTTAGTATAAAATGCATGGCCATCACAACATTTGTTTCAAGATGTGATATATAATTGCCTTTATATTAAAAAGAATCAATATATTGAGCATTTCTGATTTTGCCTGTAGGTCATTTTAGCCCATTTTTGGATTTTAATATTATTTTATGATACTTGTGCATACACTCCCTTTAGTATTTCTACTGTATTACATTTTTGTAAGATGTTTTTTGGTGGTGTCCTTGTTAAATCTACTTGCAAACAACAGATTATGCATAATTGTAATCAACTAACCCTAATCCTAACTCTAACCATGTAGCTAATACAATAAACAATATTGTTAATTAACATTGCTCTGTACATTATTTCATAGTTGCACTTTAACAAGGGCACCTTTGAATAAAGTGGATCAAAAAATATTAAAATATTTTACAGCATAGCTAGAATTTTGGAGAAATCTATTTTAAGTGTCTAAATTATAAAAACAATAGAGAGAGGCTTGATTTTTATTATTATTATTATTATTATTATTATTATTTTTACAATTTATTAAAGCGCTCTAAAAATGGTTAAATTCAAATATAATTAGTTTTATCTTTACCCTGTATATTTTGGGGGGTGGTAAAATAATTATTTTAATAAAATAATTTATTAATTTGTAAAAATTCATCGGCAATAATGTTATCAAATATCCAAGACTGGGTGGCTAAGTTTATAACCCTTAATTTAATTAGTAGGACTTGTATCCCCTGTCCATGTCTGTACTGTAGGTGAGGGTTGTGCCAGGGAGTGTGTTTTGGATTATGAAGCGATGCCGATTAGGAGCCTTTGTGTGACCTTTAACTCGGGGGTCAGATTCTTTAGGCCCATGCGCTGTTTAATGCACTTTCTCTGGTCACATAAGGAATACATATATTTCCCATTCCTGCTTGCTTTCTTGTAAAGGTGCTGCCCTTTGTAGTCGTCTACCACAGCTGTCCCTCCCTCTCCCCCAATTGCTGGTGGTCTTGCCCACAGTATTCATTACTTCATTAAGTGTGTTTGGGTGGGGAGAGCCCCTCTGTTTTCCCCATCAGACCGGATGCTGGTATATATGTGGGTGTGTGAATGTGTGCTCCAGCAGGGCGGATTTACTGCAGCTGGCTGTGACCATCAGAGCTGTGGGCAGTAGGCTGGTGCTGCTGTTTCTGGGTGGGGTCATCCCGGATCTGAAAGCCCACGTCTAGCAATTTTGCTTTGTGTCTGCCAGCTCGCTGCGAGGACCACGATGCCGCAATTTCACGCCCCTTAGTATGCGAGGGCGGCCTTGTGTGAGTCCTGACAACTGGCCTTGAGGTATGTAAGACACGTTAGCCCTATGAGCACTTGCAGGGGAAGTGCAAGCCGGGAGATATCAAGCAGGATTTGGACGAGCCTTCGATGGACCCAGATGTGTCTGTCTATCCGCTGCCTGTCCTTCTGGTGTCTCTTTGTCAGGGACAGAGTGTTGGGCTTGTGTCAGGAGCCGGAGTGGAGCGCTTCACTCCGCCGCAGCCGACCACACGTCGCCCTTCGAGGCCCTGCTGCAGGGGTGCATGCGGAGGAAAAGCCCTGCTTCTCGTTCCCGCTTTGCTGCTTCTGCTTCTGGGACTTGGTGCCTGTTTGCTACTGCTCCGAAAGGCTCTGATTCAAGGAGCCAGCCGCAGCAGGGAACCCGACTGGCTGGATCTCCTTAGGGGAGAGGATGAGGAGGAGGGGCTCGGCTCGGATGATGCTCTGTGGACGCAGAGCACCCCTGTGTCATCCTTCCGATGGTTCCCCGAGTCTTATCCCACACTTGCCCCGGGCACGGCCTCCCCCGAGCCTACCTCTAGCCTGACGCGCACCCTTGCCCTCACGTCGCCCAGCAGCGCCCCACCCCCTCTGGGTAAGTGCCCCGAGTCTTGCTTGTTTACACATGCGTCCTGTTGTGCAATCGCAAGCAATAGCGCTCTTTGATTTCTCTGAGTCGTCTGTGAAATGATTGTGGAGGACAAGACCAGACACATCAGCTATGCGGCAGGAAGCAGGCAATAGAGGAGAAAAATAAAGACCTGTTAATGAAAAGGAAAAAATACAGGACAGAGTTCACTCTAGGCTTCTGTTATTCTTGCTTTTATTTGTTCTTTTTGCTGTTATGGTGGGCTGAGGTTAAGGAGTGCACTCAATGACATTTACCAAAGGCTTCGTGAGTCTTCCATGGGGTTTTGTTGAGAGTTATGATTAGAGTCGTAGAGTTTATTTGAATGAACCGCATTTTAGATTTGGCCTCCTGCCTAAACAGTGACTGGAAAGACCTCGACACGTGACTCGTGCTTTCAGTAAGCTTCCTTTTGAACTTTTAAGTATGTAGTATGCAAATTTAGTATCTTATTGTCTTACCTGCTTGTTTATATGCTTGTTCAGCTGTTACGGAAGAGTCTGTTGCTAATCCTGTCTTTAGGCGTAAACATTGAGATTTTATTCTATGAATTGTTTTGTTTTTTTTGCTTTTTTTTCAACCGACTGGTCCAATGTCGCTTTTTGCAAGAGTTTATCTAAACATCCAAATACCGGATCACTATAGTAATCATGCTTCAGGTAAAGCTCTGTTTCCTTATAGGCTTGCCTTTTGTTGCTGGTGTGTGTTGTCGTTAATGCAAACATGAAGAGTCTCAAGTCTGCACTGAAGGTCTTAAAGAGATAATAGATTACACAGGGCCCTTAAAGCACTGAAGAATGTACCCACACCACAGCTGTATTCTACATTCACTACACATATGTATTTGTTTTACTACACATTTCTACAAGAACACACTTGAAAGGATTATATATTACCTATAGTGATTAGAAGTTGCTTTTGGACCTTGAAAAAATGAAATAGCTCTTCTAATCTTAAAAAAATAATAATTTTTTCATTCATTTATTTATTGAAAACCACTTGTCTTTGATTTAACTTTTTACAGTTTTAGTTGCCTACAGAAAAAAAAACATCAGTTGCACAGTTGAGCGCCAGTCTGCGACACAATCAAAACACTGCTGACATCTGAACTCTTGTACCCTGCAGTGCACCAAAGCTGTTGTTGCAATACTGATTTTTCTACTTGATCAGGGCCATATGAATTTGTTTAGAGGCTTTTAATAAATTCAGCCGAGCAGATATAAATGTGAAATTGAGAAGTCCTCTCTGAAGGGCTTTGGCAGCCTCTTTAAACAAAAGGGATGCACATAATGGTTTCACTTAATGGAAAGCACTCAAAAGCTGTAAGATTGTATGCTTTATAAATTGACCTCTTGTGCAGTGATGGGATTCTGCTCCCAGCTGTAATAAGAGACATCTCCAGCAAGAGGGGGGCGAGACAGTGTGTCCTGGCACAAAGGGTTGACCATAGCTTCACTATCATGATCTCTCAAGCATCATTTGTCAGCTGCTGGAGCTTTTTGAACTTTTTCTTCGGCTCTCAAGCTACCACAGTGCTTACCAGAAATGTGGATGTAATTTGAACTAGCGGATATCATTTGTTTTCACCCCTCAAATAACCCAAATGTTCTGTTAAGTTGTTTTTGTTAGGGGTCCCAGAAACCCGAGTGATTCATGTGTAAAATAATAGTAATTTTGTAATTAACTGATTTGTTTTCTCTTTAAATTATTTTAGTATGATCAAGACCCATCTGAGATATTTTCGCAATGCTTTGTTATAGCACATGCACTCCAATTTATCCATTAGATAATCTCAGAATCAGAATCTCAGAGACCTCCAAAACAGATATAGTTATGTTTGAGGCATGTTAAATTTATGTTTATAATCAGATCAACGAAATGTGGAAAGTCATCAACCTGATATTCCACTGTTTTTCCAGCTATTAAGCGGTCAAGTCTCTGAGACCATAAATAGAGCATGAGGGTTAAGCCTCCAATTAATAGAAAGGCAACAAGATGCCGCAACCACCTGTCGGATGTCCCTGTACTTATAAAATTACTCATTTGGACTGAATGTGTCTCCAGAAGAAAAAAATAAAAGACTCTCATCACAGGCATCCTTTCATTTTTTATGACTTTCCTAGAAGCCTTTGGAGAGTGCAGAAAGATAGACATGTTTATGAAACCTTCCAGATGGCCCTGTTTTGCCCCCACCCAGGCCGTCTTTTCAGTTTCTTGGCCATGAAGGATTAATCAAACTCAGGGCTAAGCTCGCTGGCCAAACCCTTGGGTTTCAGGCAGGAGAAAGTGACCTCTCATGGGAGCTGTAGTGAAAGTTGCTTAGTGTGTGCCATTAAGAACTTGAAGAACTTGGCCATTAGCATGCCAGGAATAGACATGCAACCTGGCTCGTGAGCATGAGGCTTGTAGTGACCTGGCACTGTAGCAATGGCGAGTGTGAAGCTGGATAAACAGCAATTGTCAAGGACTATAATGAAACTGACCTTGTTAGCTTGGAATGCTTTGTTGATCATTTAGCGTGAACTGTAACATGGCTAGTCTGATGAGCCTGGTTTAGTTTAGCAACAACACAACATTTGTTTTCTATTTAGCAGCTCTTTTCTACTTATTTTTGCAGGATTTATTTGTACAAGGTTTATTACCGTGACCAAAATGTTGGTTGGTCTTATTTGATTAAAGCTTTCAAAGCTAATCTTATAGCCTGACTAAGCTGGCTTTAGCTGGTTATTTAGCTGGTCTCCCAGTCTGACCAGCTAAGACCAGCGAAACCACCTATTTTTTCATCAGTGTAGCACTTGCGAAAATCCCTGGTTAGGTATACTGGTTACATATACTGGTTAGGTTTGTTTTGATGCTGGTTTAAGCTGGTTTATGCTGGTCCTTTGATGGTTTATGCTGGTCTTTTTGCTGGTTTATGCTGGTCACGTGCTGGCAAAGAGCCAGCATAAACCAGCAAAACGACCTTCTTAAACCAGCATAAACCAGCAATGGACCAGCTTAAACCAGCATCCCAGCATCAAAACATTCCTAACCAGCATATACTGTATTTTTCAGGAGGGATTACTCCTGGTTTTATTATAGTAAAAAGTGAACGTATATGGTTTGTTGGCATATTAATAATTATTTGTACAACCACAGTGGTTAAACTATGGTTAGTGTAATGTATAGTTAACTATTGTAAGTTTGTTTTGGTTTATTTGTATTAAAACATTGGTTTATTTAATGGTTAATGGTTAAAAGGGAGTGTGTAAAACCACTTTGGGCCCTATCCATTCTCTCTCTGCTTCACACTTTCCCCGCTCCACCTCATCTTCCTGGCACCTGCTGCCTCAGCAGGTATTTGTTGAGTTTTCCCAGATCTCCAGCAGACAGCTGATGGGAGCCTCTAAAAACATGAGGGAATATTGTACAGGCGTGTAGCTGTCAGAGCTCAATTACTGATGGAGTGAGAATTCTGAAGTGTATCACTAGACCAGAGGCATAAACATGACAGACATTGGCAGAATTACTCCACAGGCTGCTGACACGCAAGTCTTACTGCAGCTTTGGAAGAAACGCTCTTTTTTCAGTTCGGAAAAGTCCAAATTTATGTAATGCATAAAACAAGGAGGAAATTTAAATAAATAGCATACAGCTGTCCAATTTCAGCATGTTTTGCATGCGCCGGAACGCTTGCTTGCTTTTGCATCATGCACGTTGAAATTCATGAAGTGAATATCATCTTAATATAACCAGCTTTGCAGTTCTCCCTGTGCACCCTCAAGGGGATAAACAGTCGACTGTAAGGAATACAAACGTGTATTCCCGGAGCTCTAGGGGCGTGTGCACAGGTTTTAAAGTCCGATGTTCGAGCCTCTGAATATGGTCTTTATGAGGCTCTGAGGGCAGCCCTCACAGGAACGCTGATTTAATGTCTATGGGCTCCATCTTTCCATCCGAGATAGCTGAGTCTTGTTGAGTGTGTTGTGTCATTAGTGCTCTAGTGGGGTAAACAGGCACTGAGACGTGCTAAAATTCTCAGTGGGGATGGAGGGGCGGTACGGGGGTGGCATGGAACGTGCGCCTCCCAGCAACAGGCTGGATCCCGGCCAGGCCGTAACCATGCTGTTGAAAGAAGTGTTATTATAGTTGTATATTACTGTTGTTTCCTCTCTTCCACTTGAATGCCACACAGCTGAGTGAGTTTCGAAACATAAACATTTGAAAATGTTGCAGGATGGCTGAGTTTTCTTACAGATGTGGTATTCAAATCTCCAAAAAAAAAAACAAAAAAAAACTAGTGTTTGGTGGCAGGACTGTCTGTTTGTTCGGCCAGTGGTAGACTTGTTCTGGAAACCTGTCTGAAAACAGTCAATATTGTTTAGAGTAGTGTAGAAATGACATTTTGAAAGGCAAAAAGTACTAGAATAAATAAATATATACAATTAAGTCAGAAAAGCATGCATTTTATGTCAACGATATCAGCATTTGGGGACACTTAGTCTGAGAAACATTTATAATTAGAACTAGTTAATAAACTTATTGGCTAAGTAAAAAAGCTGAGGCGATTACCAAATGTGACCCTGTCATAAGGATCAATTTTTTTTTTAAATGGAGATATTGTTTGCTAGTATAGGACGATATTTTGACTGAGATACAACTATTTAAAAATCTGGAATCTGAGGGTGCAAAAAAAATCTAAATATTAAAAAAAATTGCAATGTAATTAGCAATGTATATTACTGATCAAAGTTTTGAATTACTTTAGGGTAGGAAATGTAGAAAACATTCATGAAACATGATCTTTACTTAATATCCGAATGATTTTTGACATACTAAATAAATAATTTTACCCATACAATGTATTTTTGGCTATTGCTATAAATATACTTGTGATACTGAAGACTTTGTGCTCCAGGGTCACGAATGTTACTGATTTTCCAAACCTCTGCTTTATTCACATTGACAAAATTGCATGAGATGTTTTGTAAAATCTCTTGACCAAAGGTATGTGTTTGAGGGCGGGACTGAATGGGACCAGCAGACATCTTCTGGAAACCTGTTTGAATACAATCAACTTTGTTTATTGACACTAGTGTTAAAGAAACTGCGTTTTGAAAACACAAGTTAAATAAAATAAATGAATGCAAAAAAGTAATGGGAGAGTTAAAAAAAATTGTATAACAGAGACGTCAACATTTGAGGAGAGTTTCTGCAAACTGTAAATTAAATACAAGTGAATAAACTTAGCTCAATAAACAACTGATATACACTCATGTTATGCAAGACCACCACAACCAAATGTTACTGATTTTCCACACGGCCTGCTGTATTCAATTCAACAAACGGGCACGAGATGTTCTGTAAGCTGTCTAGGGTTCCAGTGCCACTCAATGTGATTATTACTTATACATAAATACTAGACTAGACATGCAGTTTTATGAACATGAAATCAACAAGAAAGTTCAGAAACTCTCTGCCCCTGAAATCCAAGCCTTAATGGTACTCTGATTTCACTCATGTGATTTGATGTGGTAATATTAGTACTCTAGATCATGTTTGATTCAGGGGTGGGGGGGGCCCTATACGCATAGAGTGCACTTCCACATCTGCTAGTGTTTCTCTTTTCTTGGCCTGACAACAGCCGGGTGTTCAACACGTGTATGTGTGGGGTTGATGGGGTCTTACAATGAGCTACTCTTCTTTGGAAATCTGCCACTCTTTGTGTTAATTTGTAGAGAGGAAAAGAAGAAGAGCAAGATGACAGATGTTGTTCTCGGCTGAAATGTTGTTTGAGGCCTGAGGCTACCCTTCACACTATTTTTTTTTATTCAAAATCAGATACTCTTGAATCATGTCTGAACGCAAAGATGTAGAAAAAAAATATAAAACATATCCATTTATCCATTATGTTTTTTGCTCTTTAAGATATCTTTCAGTCAGGTTTTTTTTTTAAATAAATTAATACTTTTATTTTGCAATGATTTCTAACGTGTCATCTGACACTTAAGATTAAAAATTCTACTCTAATATGTTTTGAAATATATATATATATATATACTGTATATATAAAAAGCCATTTCTTTTATTTTAAATTGCACTACTATGTCGCAATATTATATCTTACTGTATATGGTTGTACTCTATAATTCTACATGTTGTCTCATGTTTTCGTGAACACTGTATGCTGCATTATGACTCATGAAATAAGTCTGAACTGAAAACTTGCCATTCACAATCAAATTTCAACCTAAAAAAGTATGTTTTGGGATTACGTGAAATTTTACACAAAGAAATGCTATGTTTAGTCAACTGATTCAACACACTTAACTGACATGTTCATGTAATCTCTCAGAAGAATAAACGTTTGGTTGGTGGTCTGCAGTGGAGGGTTTCAAACATGAATCCAGGCTCAAGTAAAATGAATATTCCTGGTTGTTTTCAAACTTAGATTGATGTACCATATGTGTGGCATGCTGTCAGTTACCTCAGACCATAATTTCAACTTGTCCCTCGGTGTGTATAAATGCATAGGAAATGCAATTACATTAAATATAACTGCAAAGGGAATAGTCAGTGAGATCAGAATGGCACATATGAGGTCTATAGTCTATGGAGAAAAGCCTTTCACCAAGGCTGTATATATTGGATCAAAAATATAGTTAACAAACATTACTATTGTGAAACATTAGTCCAATTTAAGATAACGGTTTTAAAATGTAGGTTTTCAGCATCATTACTCCAGTCTTCAATGTCACATGATCAGAAATGTGTCTAATTTGCTGATTTGCTGCTCAGGAAACATTTCTATTATGATCAAAATTGTAAATAGTTGTGCTGCTTAATATTTGTGATACCTTTTGTGATTTATAGAATCTTTACTATCACTTTGCATCAATTTACTACACCGTTTGAATTAAAAAATGCAGCGAATCGTCATTATATATAATATGTCTCTTGAGTAAAAGCAACTTTTGAATAGCTCTCTTGAATAGCTGAAATATGTTTTTTTGTTTTTTGTTCCCTAATGGTGTAGTAACAGCATCTGCCAGCAGGGGCAAACTGTGTCATGCTAATCTAAGCAATCTACCAACATTAGTTTGGAAATCACAATATTTCTGTAATTACATAAATAACAGTGGGCTTGATGTGGTGAGACGATGGCATAAAAATTGCTGGAGGAGACGCATTAGTCTTTTTCGTTGTGATTAGCGAGATTAAATAAGCATGTTCCTTCTAAACATTTGCTTTGAACGCCGTTTCAGCATGACAAAGATGCTCCACTGCGCGTTGCTAAACAGAAACCATTGCGTGTTTGAAAAAGCAATCAATTGGATGGTGATGACATGAGTGTTTGTAGACGCATGCAGTTTAACAGCGGTGAGAAACAGCATAGGTATGCGCATAATGCGGCTGCGGGAAGCAGTTTGCCTCCGTCAATCTTCACGTTTCTGCATTTGATTACAAATTCAATAAACATATTCATGCGCCCCATTGTACACTCCTTGAACTGGTACCAAAGCTAAACAAACTGCTGTCAGTGTGGCCCTAATTTGATTTCGCCATTTTTTCCAGGCCTCTCATTTGTTCGTACCCATGAAGTGCAGTATTCCCAAAACATGTTGAACGTTGCTCCGATAATGCGGAGGGATTACGGATCCATTCCAGACCTGTGAATCAGACAGAGCAGATGGTGGTGGTGGGGGGGGGTCTAGCACACACTAAAATATTTATCTTATGTCTATCGAACGTCTTGAACCTCAGCAGAGCAGCAAAGATGTACGGAGAGATTTGCCATGAAAACCAAGGAGTCATTGTTCTAGTGAATGACTGTTATTGTAGGGAATGGGACATGAGCTAAAATGTGATAAATTATCAGCAACATGTGATGAATGTTATCTGAGTAGCTGGCATGTGTGTTTTCAGTTATTGCGCAAACATGTGGCTCTTCATTGTTTACTAAGCACTCATTGAAAGCTCTGTCTTTAGTTGTTTTGGTGGCATGCTGATGTCTTAAGATGTCTTTGTCTTTGTTTCCTGCAGTAACCACAACGTTATCTCCGGGCTCGGGCCACGCCAGAAGATGCAACGAGTCGGAGAAGGCGTACTGCGTGAATGGCGGCGACTGTTACTACATACATGGTATAAATCGGCTATCCTGCAAGTGAGTCTTCTCTCTCATGTCAGTCTGTTGTTACTCTTGGTGGATCATACGGTCCTTCTTTCTCTCTCTCAGTCACACTCTTGATGATTACACCAATCACAACTTTATTTAAGTCAAAGGGATTCTACTAGGGGTGTTCATTTCGGTTATTTCTCGTGACAACCGGCGCTCGTTCACCGATTATTAAACGACAACGTTATTTTAAATTAGAATTTCGTTCCATTAAAAAGTATAAATGCGTCAAAAATAGTAATATTTGTTTTCTGCGGATTCATTGTACATGTGCAAAAACTAGCAAACAACAGAAGACGAAGATTCACATGATCGTATCGATTTCATATCATACGTCTGCAGCACTTTTGCGACCAGACAAAAAACATTATAAAGGATAAATAGGGCTATACAAGAAACATATAGCTATTTTACCTAAATAATAAGTCAAGAAAACGAAAGTTAGTTCAAGCTTGTATTCCTTACCAGTAACCATAGCAACAGTGACCCAATTAATATCAAAGATGGCAACGTCCATAAAACTAAAAGTCTTATCACTATGACATGACAGGAGTCCAATCGAGGCATGAGTTCTTTCATCAAACCTTCATTAACCGACAGCAGCTTATAAATTTGGGCGGTGAGTGGAGCATTGGCGTCGCGCACAGAACACAAAATTGACGAGATCCAATAAAACTTTCAGATGACACAGCACGCGTATGTTTCGGGAATGCGGTGTGAGTCGTGAACATTTACAGGTGAGTTCCGTTACAGAACGCGGTTGTCTGTATTAGCACTAAAGCCTACTGGACTGACAACTGGATTCTGCTGCTGTCTGAATGTGGCCAATAAAATGCGCCTTTTTTTTTGTTGTCAGCACATTTTTATATAGGCTATGTGTTGCGTATTTTAACAATGCAGAAAAACTTTTAAAATAATTAGGTAAAATACTGAAATAAATAAATAAAATGATGTTTAACTGATTGTATTAATAGGTCAAAATTCATATCGGTCTGTTAACGGTTAAAATGAACACCCTAGATTCTACGTATTTGCTCTTTCCTAAACTATGGGCATTTTTAGGTCCTGTACACAAATGTTTTTTTCCCCGTCATTTTCTAAATTAACAATCAAATTTTGGAATAACAGAAGGCTGGCTGCTTTGTCCAGCTGATTTCCGAATCAGCATTTTATGGAAAACATAGTTTCATAATTGCTTAGTTTAACACAATTACAGCTGAGAAAAGATATACTACAAAAAATATCCTGTTTGTAAACAAAATTGTCGGTTGTAGTGGATGTGATAGCAGCAAAAAAGTACAAATTTATTTGAAAAAATAATTTATTTCCTTGTTATTTTTGAATTTTATTTTCATTTTTTTTTAGAATAAGTGTTTTTGTGTTTTTTTGTTTTGATAATGTATAAGATTTAAGAAGTAAGACTTAAATTGTGTGTATGTATTTGTATGGGTAGTTGACATATCAATGTGGTGTGACAGAAAAATGTCAGAAAAACATTGAAAATAAACATCTCTCATGCTATTTGAAACTAGTTAAAGATACGTTTTTTTTCTTTCCTTTTTTTTTCCCCTACATTTTTGCTGTCACACCATAGAAGTCCAGTTTTTATTTGTCAACTACCCATATAGATATCTAGATATAGACACACAGATAAATAGATAAAATAAAAGATGAATGCACAGTTTTTAATATGACCATCATATTTCAAAAAAAGAAAAGTTGAAATCCTTTTAATAAAACCCATCCTGCTGGGACAAAATTATGCCCATAATTAAAGAAACAGCAGTGTATTCAATGATGTTCTTCTCCAACCTTCTTTCGTTTCTTCATAATGTTTCTGAGAGATTAAGAACTGCACGCTAAGTGAAGTAAGAATCCATAGTTCCTGGAGTTCCTTGTCTCTTTCCAGCAAATTCAAAGGCCAAATGGTATCCATCAAGTCACCCATCCTTTTCTACTTAAACTCTCTCTCTCTGTTTCTCTCCATCTTCTCTCGTGTGTTGGGGCACAGCGGGTTGACTCACTGGTGCAGATGTTGATGAATGTGATATGACTGTGATATGCTTTGGGAATTGAAAAAAAACAAAACAAAACAACAGACCTCTCGTCCTGCTCCGGTGGCCTCACGTTTAGCGTGCTGGAGCAATGTGCATCAAACCGTTGTGAAATGCCATGTCATGCTGGTTTAGTGCTGGAACAAATATTTACGAGAGTCAGAGGCCTCCCACAAGGTAAATAAGTCCGCTTGCTTACATTTTAGTCACAGGGGAAAAGGACACTGATTTACACAGACGCTTTTAAATCAGAGATGCTCAAGACGTCTTGTTATGGGCCGAAAAAAACATTTTCGCCCACATTATCAAAACAAGACTAAGCCGATTAAGTAGCCACGAAGGGTGAGATAACAAACAAGGAAGCACATGGAGAGTGTGTGTGTGTGTGTGTGATATGGAGTTATTTATGCGACGGCATCTTACAGCAGTGCTGGTTTTCCTCTGTTTGTTTTTTTTATTAAATTAATTTCAGACCGCATGTTGCGTCATATTATGAGTGTACCTGCTGGTATTTTCAGCCCAGCTTTTCAGTCCCTGGAATCCTCCTCAGCAAGCAAATGGCCAGGACACGGCTGCAACAGCCATTCAATAAGTTGTGTACAAATTGGAAGGAGCAATAACTCAATTGCTGCAGTTAATTCACTCATGGGAGAGGCACAGGTCCAGAAAAGTCGGATAATGCAGTCAAGGCCCGCTGGGAATTGTTGCCCCAAAGCTATCTCATTCAATATAGGCCAGACTTCCATAGGAATTACTCACCAGCTGAACAAGTCCAGCCATACAAGCTACCCTATATTTATGCCTACCTCTTTCTCTTTGAAATACAAAGTTTCACACACACGCATATGGAGTGAGGGATAATTATTATTTTTTTGCTGGGATGATGATGGTGGGATGGGGTTGGGGGTATTTTACGGCCTGCCAAGTTACAGCAGCTCCACATCGACATCCCTGTCATGTTTACATAAGACCGGGACAGATGACAAAACTGAGGAGGAGAGAGAAATGCCAGAGGAGATTCATGGCTCGCTGCTGAGGGGGCCCCTGACTAGTATCCAGCGCTGCTTTTCACAGGCCCCTACACCTTCTTGTGCTAAACATCAAGGAGGAGATCTGATCTGAAGACTGTAGATTATTGACTTTATTGTAACTGCTATTGTTAATCTACTATTAACCTACAACACTAGCTGAAATTAAACAAATCAAATATCTTTAAAATATTTTTTTGTTTTTTTTTGGCCTGTCCTGCCTTAGAGGTCGACTAGCTCGACAGTGTTTTAATTTTAATATATTATGTTGAATTGATGTTCAGTTTACTGTGGAAAATTGTAATAAATACAAACATTTACCTCTAAAATGCTAAAAGATATTTTTATTACTAATATTGAATATTAAATAATAATAAAAAAATATTGGTCTCTTTCCACAGCAAAACTATAAATTGTAAGGTTTTATTTGACATATTACAAAAAAGAAAAAAAAATTTTTAAGAAAAATTATAATAAGATAAGAACTATTTTGCTTTTTGTTATTTTGTTAAACTTTATCACTAATTATTTCTGTTCTGATTGTGTAACCCTGTTCCCTATTCTAGTGTAGTTTTTTTTACAGTTACTTATTTGATTAAATGTTATTAATTTTGTATTTATTGTTTATAACTAGAAAACTACATGTCGCAGGGCTGCAAAAAAGCCGAACGGAGAAAAAGAAAAAGAAAATAAAACCGCTGATATAATATTTAGTTTGACCTCCTGTGGTTGACGATCAACAACCTAAGTGCCTCCTTTCACTGACCATTTGTTGAAAAAACGAAAACTTCAATTTGTAAGAGCTTCAGGCACTTTTGTGTACTGCGTTCGTGGAAAGCGCCATTAAACTTTCCAAATATTAGTGCATGAAAACAGCTGCTTCGAAAGTGCTTTTTTTCCCCCTCTTTTTTTACATAACAGCAGCATTTTTTCTTCAGACCAGATGCATCCTTCGTTATGCAACACAACGAAGATCAAGAGAGTGGGCTTTACTTCCATGAGAATGTCGTTTAGGTATGACGTGTGTGTGCTGGATTAATTCTACATGCTTTGATTGCTTCGGACAGATTTACAAGCTGCATAGAAGTGATGCAAAGCCTTCTGGGTCAGAATGGACTCTGTTACGGCGACCTGATGGAGGGCACATGACTTCGCTTGACTTATGGTGGCTTTACACAGTGAAACGTCAACTGCAGCCTTACAGTAAAGCTTTAAAAAAAAATTGACTAAATAGTCATACAAAGAAAATAAATCAGCAAAATGACGAAGCATGACGGTTCAGCAAATATAGTACAAATGCATTTCAGCCTTTTGAGGATCTGGGTTAATATTTTCGTGTGTGATTTGCCAGTAGTGCTGCTTAGAGACTGATGTGTGTTTTAAACAGGACTAGATGTTGTAATAGCAGACCCAGGGAGCTATTCTTGGAAGGGTTTTTGAGTGTTTGGAGTGCTTTCTATTACACAGTGTATTGTATTGTGAATGTGAAGTGCTATTGTTAATTCTTCTGTCGTCTGTCCCATTGGTTTAATAGAACATTTTGGACAGAACATTCATATAATGTTGTTTAAAAAAAATTTTTTCTAGTCAAAATGCTCCTTAAAACAAGATTAAAGTACTTAAGAAGCAAAATTGTAACCGTATGTCTGTATTTAAATAATATATTGCTATAATATATTGAATAAAGTGTATTTTTTCATATTGGTATTTATACTTAAAACCAAGAAACTGGTGTTAAACGTAATTAAAAATATATGATCTTATTATTATTTTACTTCGAAACAATCAATCTTGATTAATTGCTTCCAAAAATTGTTTTTTTTTTAGAATATGTGTGTGTACTGGGTTATTATGGATACATACAGTATATATTTAGAAAATACAGTGTGTGTGTATATATATATATATATATATATATATATATAGAAGATGTTTAAAAGTATATATTTATTTTACATACATTTATTTTAAATATAAAAACAAAACATAATTGTCTTAAATATATCCATGCGTGTCTATTTGTATATATGTAATAAATATACATAGCAAACATACATGTATTATGGAAATGAAATTTTTTTTTATTTTGGATGGGATTTATCACAATTAATCATTTGATAGCTATGTCTCCTATAATATAAATTATATGACTGTAAATATATACGTGTACATATTTTCTAAATATACACTGTATATGTGTGTATTTATATATACATAATAAATTTACACAGTACTTAATAAATATACATAATAAATAAAATAAATATACACATTAAGTAAACAAAAACGTTTATAATCGCGATTAATTGTTTGAAAGTACTAATATATTTTTCTTAAATATACATGCATTTGTGTATATTTATGTATACAGTACACACACACATATACATATGTACACAGAAATAATATTTTTAATTAATCGCAGTTAGGCATTGCCAAGTACTCATTATTTTATGTAATTTTGCTTCTGAAGTGACTTTATCTTGAATTTTTTTAAAAATGCTTGTCTGCAAAACTAGCCATGTTTAATATTGTGATTGTTTCTTCACCGGCTCGTTGCCATGTTAAATCTTCCCAGTGTGGTAATGGTTCAGCTTCAGTACATGTGCTGTGTTGTGCGATTATACAGTTTGGCCACCTGGAGCTGGATTCTTGGAACTGGTATCTGTGTTCCTGATGTCTAGGCTTGTTTGGAACATCATGATGTTTATCTTCTTCAGGTTTACTTCTAGAGCCCAGTTCTGGCTAAAATTTGCTCTTTCTCTCTCACCGCCTTTGTAGATTTTTTATTAAACAGAGTTTGTCGGCTCCTGCTGCCAGTGAGAGAGAGAGAGAGAACAAGAGAGCGAGAGAGAGTCAGGGAAAGAGAGGAAATGAAAAATGCATGTCCAGAGCTGAAGAGGATGCTCTTAGGGGTTGGGAAAGGAGAAAGGGAGAAAGACTGGAGGAAACAGACAGTGTATGAAAAAGAGAGAATAATGCAAAGATGCATAAGAAATAAAGCAATTGGGAGAATGGAGCTGGTGTCTATGACTGAAATATTAATAGTTAATTAATAGACTAGTCGAAGGTTTGGATGCATCAAACTTCCATTAGAAACTTATTTATTATTATTATTATTATGGCTTTGTTGCTTGAAGACTACAAAATTGTGTTTTAAGTGGTCAACACTTTTAAGTTTAAAATGTTAAGATTTCAATTTCCATTTTCAACTTTTTTTGTTGTTTTTATTATTAAGAGTAGTAGTAGTAGTACTTTGTAGTAATTGTAGTAATGGCTTTATTATTGCCCAAAAAGTGTAAAATAAACATTTTAACCATTATAAAAAGCCATTGTTAATCAAATATACAAATATATTAAAATAAATAATACACACAAATATATTAAAATAAATATCAAGAACAAGAAATAAAGTCAGTGTGTCCTGTGATGCTTTTTAAATCTTTGAAAACTAATATAATAGTATATTATTAATTATATATTTTTGTATTATAAGAAAGGCGGTTCATGCTGGTATGCTTTCTAAAATTGTCAAAAAAATGAATAGATCTTGAAAAAGTTTAATTATTTTTCTTTCATGATCTATTTATTATCTATGTATTTAATATCGATATTAAAGAAAATACTTATATTGCCATGAAGTCTGCTTTTTAAATGTTTGAAAATTAATATAATATATTATTATACTGTACTGTACTATACTATACATAACTATGTATAATACTAATTAATATATATAGTAAAGCCAGTTAATCCTGAAATGCTTTTTAAATGTTTGAAAATGAATTTTATAAAATGTCATTAATAATAATTCATATAAATAGTAAATCTAGTTAAAAATCAGCTAGGCTGTAGAAATTTAAAATCGCAGTTTATTTAATTAAGACGTTATCATAAATAAGTCAAAGATTTTGATTGATGCATTAAAGCTTCGACCGACTTATTGCATTTATTCAAGGTACAGACTCAAGGACAAGTCTGAAACCGTACACTTAAAGCAAACAATGAACATAGACAGACATAACAGGATCTGTTCTTCATTTGGAGAAAGGAATGGATGAAGTTAAGGAGTTGAAACCCCAGAGATCCTCTCCTGAGAGACACACGTGTGCGCACATGTCGCTCCGTCCCTCCTGGCGCTCTCCAGCAGTAGAACATTGTTTCCATGACCTCTGACCCCCTCAGCAGCGTACATGTTACTTAAAACTTGTCTCCGCTCTGGTGGACGGCAGCTTGCGTTCCCCTAAAGACTACAACAGCTTGCGGTCTCTCATCATCTCTCCGTTATTCCCAGGGTCTCTGTAGTTAACATTGCCGTGTTTTACCGCGTGCCAGGCGGTGACACGGCTCTGTACGCAGCGCAGTGAAGAGGTTACGGCCTGAACCTTGGCTCATTTTACACTCTATAAACTCACCGCGCTTCGTGTGTGTGCTGCATGTATTGTGTCATGCGTAACACCTCACATCCTACTTCAAAAGCTAAGCATAAGAGCTTTTTTTTTACTTTTACAGGGGTACTATGTACTGCTTTAAACATCAGTCTCACTAAACGTTGTTGGATTTAGGCTTAAAGCAAGAATGAAGCTAGACATGTTCTCTAAAAACAACGTTTTATGTATTTTACACAATTTAGCTATTATGTTTTTTTTTTTACTGGAAAACGAAATAAATGTGAGGTCCATGATTCACTTGTGCCTCTGGTGGTTTGATTCAGGAAGCGCAGGGATACGGTGTTCAACAAGAGAAGCTGGTGACGGAAGATAACACTCGCTCACGCTTACTGTTTGTCCTGGAAATTGAAGGTGGCCATTCATCAGTGCTAGCTGACTAGAGCAGGTACAGAGTTAGAGGAATTAACGCTGTAAAAACATTACCCCCATATCACTCATTATGCACTGATGAGCCGTAATTTGTTTACTGGAATAACATGAATGAGCATAATTGGCCAATCAAATCCATGAATGAGAGCCATGTCATAATCAGGTGACAGTATGAGAGATGTGCTGCTTAGGCTAAGATACAGCTTCAGCTGTTTGTGTTTTTATTACAGCCTGTGTACTGGACTGACTGCAAAATTAGTTTTTTTATTTCATGTTTTCCAGTAAAAATACACAATACTCAACTAGATCAAGTTACTGGATATGTTTTGTGTAATAATTCTGTAAAAAAATTAAAATCCCGCACACTATCAGTCCTTGCTAAACATAGAAATGTATTTGTAAATTCCTATATTTAGCATGAACTGATTATTATTTTGACAATTCATATTTAATACTGCTGTTGGAATTTTAGTGTTAGGGTTAACACAATTAAAAAGTTAAAAGATTTATGTATTTTTACAAAATTTCTGCCATTATTAAACCATTTATGACACATTCCTTCAAAAGTGACAGTAAAGCCTTTTTTACGTTATTACAAAAATACATTTGTATTTTTTACTTTTTTTCATAAAATTATTATTTTATAGATATATGTATGAAATATCTTTATGAAAAATATGTATATATGTACATACATATTTAACATACACCTATATATATAGTCTGACGATCAAATTAATTTTCGATCAAATAAATGCCGTCTTTTATATTTTATACTTTTATATAGCTTATGTTTCTTTGGGGTCTTAATGGAAAGTTTGTAATATCGTTTGTTTTAAAATATGTCAAAGATAATTTTAAAAACGCTAATTTTACCCTGTCAAAAACAGCTCTTTAGAAATCACTCTGTTCTGTGTACTTCCCCTTTAAATCATCATGAGCTCCGCTGACTCCGCCCCTCTTTTCCGAGGCACTTTCAGAGGATTATTTTTTTTTAGCCGTATTCATAGTGAAACTTGCTAATTAGCACATTATTAGGAAAGGAGATTTGCAAAGATTCATTAAAAGACATTATACTCGCTGGTTCTGTAGGTGAGGCTGGATCATGAATGGTTCGCGCGAACATAAACGCATTTCGGTTGATCAAGAGTAAATATGTACATATTTGTCTATTGTTTAAGACTATACATAACCCGACTTCACCACTAAAACAGTTTGTGAATATTAGAACAACTGCTTACCGAACCACAAGGGGTGGGGAATATATATATATACATATATTTAAATACATATCACACACACACACATATATATGTTTTATGATGCTTTCTATTTTTAGGGTGACATTTTAAGATTCGGTCAAGGGTCTGCAGATGAAAAATAGCCTTGTGTGGCTAATTCTGGCACATTTTACAGTTATGTTGATGATTAATGTGCCTTGCCCCTGTAAACAAATGAACTAAAACAAAGAACAAAACTAAACAGACTGGAGTTCAAAAGTCTGGGGTAAATAAAACAAATTAAAACTTTTATTTAGCAAAAACGTACTTAAATAATTAAAAGTAAGAGTCAAGAGTTTTATATCCTTACAAAAACTTCTGTTCTTTAGAGCTTTCCATTCATCAAAGAATCCTGGAAAAATTTATCAGTTTCCACAAACTGGTGTTATATTAGAATTTTACCTTAATTTCTGAAGAATCATGTAACACTGAAGACTGAAGTAAGTGGCAAATTAAAATTACATTTTAGAGTACAATACAATTGCTATATTATGTGATAATATTGAATAAGACAACCAAAATGTTTCTTTAAATTGCAGTATTACTATACAATATTGCAGTTTTTTTAATCAGTATTTCTGATCCGAAAAGCATATATAAAAAAATAACATCACCACACATCTGAATGGTGTGTGTGTATATATATATATATATATATAAAAGTCAATCATTTATCAAATGCATTTTGGTTTTAGGACAACTTTGATGAAAGGTTTTGATCCACTTCAAATGCTGACTACTTTCTATAAACTTCAGATGCAAAAATAGGATATATATCTCAGATTTTTGTCCCACATAAAAATTCAATAAAATTATTATTTGTTATTTTTTTAAATGATTTTTTTATAGAAACCCTTTTTCTAAAAAAAAATGCTAATTAAAAAAATAATAATAATCTCAGATGGCTCATAATTCATAATGTTAAAAAAAATTGTTTAAAATACTGCCTTAAGATGATTTTAACTGCAAATTTAGGATACCTTAAAAAAGAAGAGAAAGAAAAACTCACAAGCATGTGTCTGGGTCCAAAGACGTCATCTTTGGGAACCAGCAGTAGTCATAGATAGTGTCTCCTTCTACCATCTTCAGCACTGGACTCTGAGTGGACACAAACACAGACAGCTTACACAGATTGCTTACAGATTTACATGTATATGAAGGGTTTCAGAGTACAGTATAAAAGTGGTCCTTTCACTCCAAAACAAAATGAATAAGCTCGTACAAAAGCTCGAAAAATCCTATCATATACTGATCCTCAAGTTAAATACATATCTTTTTGGGGGGGAAAAAGCTGGTGGTCCTCCCATTGACTTCCATATTGTTTTTCCCACTATGGAAGAAAATAGGAACCATCAACTGCTAGTTTACCCATATTTACTTTGAATATCTTGAAGGTGAGTAAACGAGAGAATAACCTCATGCCTATGCCTTTAACTAGAACCTATATTCAAATTGTGTCACAGGCCATTCGTCATCTTACTGATACTGGCCTAAAATCAGAACGGAAACAGATCTCAACTGAGCGTTTTTACTTGTACAGATCAATTTAAACAAGATATTCTAGAAGAGGCTGACCATTTCCGAAAGCATATCCCAGTGGCTGCTGTACAGCTCAGGCGGGAGGTTATAAACACGAAGAACGTTATCAGCGCTGTTTGAGACGATGCAGGAACCATCCGGAGCCCTGCAGACAGACGTCATAAAGAGAGATAGACAGCACATTAGCGTCTCTGTGATACAGTTTACATTACACAGCCATCATAAACAGCTCGCTTTCATCAGTGATCACCATTTGCAGCCTCTGAGGTAATTCTCAGCGGTATGAGTGTACTCGGCCCAGGAGCCTGTCAGCATCTGAGGGTTCTGGCTGAAGTCGAGGCCTTGACTGTGAACACAGAGAACAGACAGCACTGAACAGCCACGCAGCGACCAGCTGAAAATATCTCACCGCAGCTGTGTCACAACGCATTTGTTCCCATCATGTTCTCCTTCACAACAGCTTATGATGAGCAGTAGACTTACTAGCGCTGCTCAGCAGACTTGTCTCCTGAATCGTTGTTCTCAGGCTCGTCTTCTCTGTCCTCCTCAGTCGGTCCGAGCGTTTCTCTGTTCTCTGCTCCGTTTGGATGCCATTCCCCATCTCCTTCAACTTCCTCAGGCCCCATAGCCTGTTGTGTTTCATCAGTCTGATGACAGGCCGCTGACAGAATCAAAACAACACGAACACCTTCATTGACAAGTCAAGTAAGATGCTTATTTGCAGTGCTTTTGTTTATTAACAGGTTTTAGAAAATGTCAATTTTTGTGCATTTCAGATTTAAATTAGATCAAAGGAAAATACGGGATCGAAACACATTTGACCTTCCACAGATAAGAAAATTAGTTCACCCAAAAATGAAAATGATCCTGTCTTTTAATCACCTGTGAAGCATCCTAGGTGTTAAAACACAAGTTGTCAAGACTTTGAATGGGCTTTAACGGGCGATAGCCGCTACACTTGGGAAGACGCGAAATAACGTGTGCATATTCATAATAAAACAACCCTCCAGAGGTGAATAAAGCTCCTCTGTAGCGAATCCATGCATTTTTCACACATAGTAACACTGGCTGGTTATGCATTTGCTTAAATGTTTTTTAAAGGACAAGATCCATGTAATCCAGGAGTCTAACATACAGGGCTGGTTTCCCGGATAGGGATTAGATTAAACCAGGACTAGACCTTAGCTAATTCAGGACATTTAAGAAATCACAAAAATGCATTATCTGTGAGCATTTTAAGACCAAACAATGACAATGATGTATTTGAAGATATCTCGGTGCAAGCTTTTTCCAGTTTAGACAGCTCTTAACATTTATTTTAATCTAGGACTAGTCTTAATCCCTATACGGGAAACTGCCCCATGGAGTTTATATCAGATATTAAGAAAAAAGAAGGATCATTTTTAACCAAAAAAAGACTGCAGCTTTATTCAAACAAAATATTAAAGCAATAGTTTTTAATTTTGTCATAATTTACTCACCCTGTATTTCAAAATCTGTATGAATTTCAAAGAAAGTTTGTGGGTCACCACTGACTTCCATTGATTTTTTTTCCTGCTATGGAAGTCAATGGTGACTCAAAACAGCCTGGTTATAAATTTCCTTCCTTTGTGGAAAACTAAAGGTCTGGGACTACCTGAAGAGAAGTAAATGATGACAGAATTTTAATTCTTGGGTAAACTGTTCCTTTAACTTGGATGTATGTAATAGAGTCAGTTTTCTTCAGTAAATCACAGGCACTAAATAAGTAAACAAAACTTTTTTGTAAGAATGGATACGTTCATTTTTCGTATTTATTTACTTAATTTATTGTACTGAACATTTATTTACTCAATGTATATGTAATCTCCTGATTTAAATGTTTAATATAACGTCATGTCACATGATGTAGACCTCAGTCATATTAGTAGATGTATAAAATCTCACATCATATTCCATATTGTAAAAAACAATGATCCATCTTTACTAAAACCTGTAGCTAAATAAAATGATTTCCTCTGAGGTTAAAAAACTACACAAACAAATCCAATCATATATATATACGTATCTAAAGATTTATGCACCAGTTGTCCATGGCTTGTTCCCTGGAGGTAAAGGAGGCACTATACTCTGCTTTAATGTTACCTGACTATCTGTGATTAAAGGCAGCTATACTGGAAACGTAAACGAGATTCAATGGCATATACATGACGAACCATAAAAAAACCGAACCTTGAACCATTTAATAACATTTTATTTTAGATCCAAGAAAAATAGCATCTCATCCAAAATTTTGTAAGGAACCAGCAGTTCTACAAAATTGGATGCATATGAAAGACTAAAGGACAAGATCCATGTAATTCTTTAAATATGGCAGTAGGAGTACCACATATGGAGTTTATATCACATATTAAAACATCAGAAGGGCATGTTGACAGTGTGCCAAACAGGATGCTGTAAATCAGATGGTATGAAGTGCTTAAAAAAAAAAAAGGCAACAGCCTTACCTTCTTCTAGAGTCCCAGCTGCACCTTGGCTCCCACATGTGTCCGCTGAAGGCACCACAGGCGTCTGTATCATTTGTAAATCAAGACCTACATCTTCCTGCTCCAGTCGAGGCAGTTTAGCTGCTGGTGGTGCTTCCTCTTCTCGTTCCACCTCTCCCTGACGATAAGCCTCATGAGGAGGCTCTCCATCAGCTTCTGCATCCTGTCCTGCACCATCACTGCTCTGAGCTGCACCCGACATCCTGTTTTCAGTGGCTGGAAGAACGTGCACAATTTATATCATTTCAGTCTACATACATTAGCACTGAGCGTTTAACTATCTGACAACAACATGTAATAAGATACACACTACTTTCCACTGTCTTGAAGACCATATCATTTATATTAGAATCAGTAAAAACAGTGATATCACTTATAATTACACAAAACTCTTAATAATAGAATATGCATATAATATGCATATCAAAGTTTTAAAAGAAAATAAGCAGAGGAATACTTTACGTTGTGATTAATAAAAATAATTTATAAACAATAATAAATAGTCGTGCACTTCTCAGAATGTACTTATAGTGTGTAAATAAAATTATGCTTTCTTCAAAATGACAAAAGTATACTATAATTATACAAAACACATTTAATACAAACAATATATGACATTTAACAAATATTTTATTGTATAGAAATACGTATTGTTGACTATAAACATGCATCACTTTACACATGTCATTTAGGCTATATATAAGGTAATACCTCCAGAAACCACAACTGCAAGATTACATGGAGCTACTGTGCTAATAAAACTAATATACATATTCTAATATGCAGGCTTTGCTGTTGCATACTTAAAATGACGAATATTTTTCAGTGTTACAGTATTTTGGCCAAAAAGAGTCACTCTAACGTTACCTGTTGTTTCTTTAACTCCTATTAGTCGTGTCTTGTGCTCTGGATCTTACAAATCAGACAGAATTCCTCAGTGTGTGTGTTTGACTCAGTTCAGATGACAGTTTCCGAGCGTCTCAACTATACAGGCGTCGCGTTCAAAGGAGCTCGCGCGTCGTGTTTGTAAGCACAGGACGCCGCCATGCCTGCATAGTGTGTGTGGGTCGCCAGGTCACCTGACTCTCGCGATATTTGCGTCATACTCCGCTTCTGGTACTCAGACATGTTCGTGTAAAAATTCTTTCGGAATGCAAAGATTTCTGATATTAATTGGAAAACGACCTGCTCAAATCCTTATAAATTTTGTATTTTGAATAAAGTTATAGATTTCAAAATACCCGCACTGCAAAAATTACCCGTGTAAATTAGTTCTTTCTAAATGTATGGACATTAACAATATAGTTTTTGGAATGCACGTGGGGAAGATTTGTGTCCTTTGTTTTATGATTGTGATTTGTCTCTTAGACTTTGGTCTGATCTTAGTGCCTTTCTATTTCTGCGTAGAAATGTCAACTATATGCTTTCTTTAAAAGATGTGATTTGTACATATTCACACAAAAGTAAAATGATTGAGTATGTTGTTAACTTTTACATTTTTGCAAGGTAAACATTATATTCATAAACATAAATTTGCGAAATTCATACCAAAGTGTGATTTATTTTTTATCAGAAATGGAGATTTTGAAAAGTCTGTAATGCAAAACAATAATAAAAAGAATGTCATATTGTTAGAGTTCTGATATAGCTCCCCCGCTGCAACTGTTGAATGTGTCCTAAGGAAAAAGGAAGAAAATGTTAACTAGCTGTTTCAATGGTTTTTGTTTTATTTTATGTTTATATATATATATATATATATATATACACTTTTGTTTATTCTTTTGTACTAAATTTTTTTTCTTTCCCTTTAGTATTCTGTTTTACTGCATAAGGTTGCCTTGTGCTATATATAAATATTTACTTGTTAATATATTTATATTGCTCATTTTTTCCTTAAAAAAAGAGGGGGAGGGGGGGTTAATGTTACAGTTTTTCTCAGTCGCTTTGGTGCATTTCTCACAACAGTACTTACATTTGCACAACAGTTAATGCATTTCTCA
>JAUCNO010000425.1:6822399-6832908 GCA_032353835.1 Enteromius viviparus
AGGTAAGACACCAGTTCAGTCTGTGTGACACGCTGCTGTCAATCAACTATTGTGGGAGTGGCCTCTGTCTGTGTGACCCCTTCAGCTTGAATTCAGAAGGGGCAATTTATTTTTATTACATTAAAGCAAAACTCCTGGTGGATCTTTATCATTGTAGATTTGTTGTGTACACGCACTCCCAACACACATTTCAGTCCAGCTTGTAAAAGTGCATGTGGCACTGGATGACCCCTTTAAGAAAATGGTTTTTAAATCTCTTGCTGAAGAAACGTTGAAGAATGAAGACTACCTCTGGGTTGCCATTGGAATGATCGTGCAGCTGTGTTTCTGACCTCGCTGTGCATAAACCCCTCTGTGTATGATGTGTGTTCGGTGTATATCTGTGTGTCATCTTCTTCACCTCTCCTTCCCCCAGATGTCCGGACGGATACTTCGGCCAGCGGTGCTTGCAGACAGAGCCCCTGAAGTTAATCATGCCCAAACCTAATAAAAGTATGTTGACTTGCGATGCACAGCCGCAAACAGAGGACCAGCTGTCACTGGGTTACCACTGTGGTCTCTCCCTTACCTCCTTCCACCTCCAAAGGCTTGCTGGCTTAAGTCTGTCCTGAAATAGACACAGTGGTGCCTCCAGTGGGATCCTCTGCTTCTGCTGTACATAATTGTGCTGTTGTCCTAATGTTCTCTCTGCTTTCTTTTTCCCCCCTCTCTCTCTCTCTTGTGCTTTCACCCTCTCTTGCATCTTTTCTCTCTGCTCGACACTCTATCTGTCCCTCCCTCTCTCTTTCTTTCTATGGTTTTGTCTCTTTCCATCAGGTGTCCAAATGACTTTACTGGTGATCGCTGTCAAACCTACGTTATGGCCAGTTTCTACCGTATGTCCATTTCTTCTTCTGTCTGTCTGTTTTGTTTGCATGCTGAAATTGAAGATGTGGATGGTTAATAATCTACTTGTTAATTTAACAAAATCAGTTTTTCTAACAATTAATCCGTTTTATTTGGTCCGGTGTGCCATTCACCCGTTGCATCATTGGTTAATTGATTCTACATGATCTCGTACCATCCAAGTAATGCATGGTTTCAAATATAAATGCATGCTCTTTAATAAATTAAACCGTAACTTTTAGTTATAAAGGCAATAAAACAACCCTTATTAAATGCTGCATCGTACTTTAACATATAAAACAGAAATATATTTACTGTCAATTTACTAACAAATTTTACTACTTAAAAAAATGACTAACAATAAACACCTGCTATAGATTGTCAGACTTATCAGAAATAATGTTTCAAACAAGTGAATAGTCGGCTAATAATGATTAGATAATAGTATTATGCCGTAGTGATCACAAAATGGGAACTAATATTTAATTAATATAAAATGGCCTATTATGAATGATCAGTGCCATATTAGTTATTGTTTTTTCTTTTTTCTAATTTATTATTTTCTGCTAATACTGGATATATATTGAGTATTTAATTATGCACACTTGTTTTCTATTTTTTTATTTAATAATTGGATATTTTAATTAATAATAGACATTTAAACTCTTAGTTAAAAAATACTGGTCATTTTTAGCTACTTTAATATTAACAATTATATATATTATATATATATAATACTAATTTTACATTTTTAATTCTAATTTAAATTTTTGATTGTAGATATTTAGTGTCAGCCATTTATCAGTTATCAGCTCAAACTTGAAATAATTATCAGTCTGGATTTTAATGTCAATGCTAGTTCCTATGATTCAATCAGTGGAGCGTAGAGATTGCAACACCAAGGTCCTGGGTTTGATTTTTTTTTTTTAGGGAAACATAAACTGTGTTCTTTGAATGCAAACTCACTTTGCGTAAAACATCTTCTGAATACATAAATATCTGCAAATCTTTTTTTCTACCAAACTCTATGTAAATCATTTAATATTAGGAATTTATGAGTTTCTTATATCATCCATTTGCGTACAATACAGCATTTTACAGTTTCTCGAGTGCGTGCGTTTTAAAACAAGCCATTGTTTCTCTCGTCACAAACCCCCACGGTTCAAAAATCCACCCCTTAATTATGCTGTGAAATTAAACAGCTCCACTTCCCCGAGGTGACACATTTTCACCGTATAAGGCTACAGATCGGCGTCTCCACTGCACATGTCCATCAACTGCAGAATAACAGCTAGATTAGAGGGAGGCGCAGGGATCACTACACCTGACAGCTCATGCCTGTGAGCTATTGGCTCCCGCTTGTGTCCGCATAGTGTGTATAATCAGGCCTTTGTGCTCTCGACAGCGTTGCTATGCTGCCGCTGTTTACATTTTACTATGAGCTTAATCTCAACATATATTTATTAGTTAATAAAAAGACAGGAGGTAGAACACGAAAGATTGATGTTAACGAAAGTATCCGTGGACGGAAAGCGCATAGAGTTAATAGATTTCCTCGTCGTGTAAAAGGAAGAAATTTATGAGGTGTTATTAAAAACTTTCAAAGTGGTGCAAAACAAGAAAAATGATCATATGACACTTTTGCTATAACCTGTGTGATTTATCGAGCCGAGTTGTTACCTATATCAGGACAGAGGATCAAGTCTTTGCATGTGTGGATTGTTAGCTTTTCCACTGTCAACAGTCAGGCTTCCTTTCCGTATTTTGTAGTGCTGTTCGTTTTGGGAGGTCTGGAAATGAGTGTCTGTCAAAGATGTTGAAACTGTGCAGGTACTGAGGCTTTCAGACCTGAGGAAATGTAAATAGTGTAAATGTAGCACAATAGGTGCGTGTAGATACAAGCAGCTTGAGGAAAAAATGGCTTTGGCGCCATAGGGAAAGAGAAATGAAGGCGCCCCCCATCTTAGAGCATGCTAGGAATATTACAACGCAGAAAAGAACGTCTGACAAGATGTCATGCAAAGCCTGGCTGTAAATCCCAGTGTGCAGGTTGTGCGTGAGGACAGATGTGTCCTCAGAGCTGTCGTCTCAGAGAGAGAGTGATTTTATGTCACTTTTCTGTTCGTCTCGCTGTTGAGAGAATTGTAATAGCTCGACCAATTAGAGTCATAGCTGAGAGCTAAAACGGTAGCTGAACTCAGGCGGGAGCACTGAGACAGCCCAGGGGCTTTTAGACTGCAGGCCACGGAAAAAGTGACATATACTGTATATACATATATATATATATATATATATACATGTATATGTATGTATGTATATATATATATATATATATATATATACATATATATGTATATATATGTATATGTATGTATATATATATTATTACAATTTCTATA
Source organism: Enteromius viviparus (assembly GCA_032353835.1). Classification (NCBI taxonomy): domain Eukaryota; kingdom Metazoa; phylum Chordata; class Actinopteri; order Cypriniformes; family Cyprinidae; genus Enteromius; species Enteromius viviparus. The sequence goes on from JAUCNO010000425.1 coordinate 6,825,684, forward strand.
AATACATTTGTCATTTTTACCCTTTTTTAAAAGTTCGTTTATTTATTTATTTTTCCAGAGTTGTTACGGCGTAAAAGTTCACTGCTGCCAAATGATTAATAAAATACATGATAAAAGTTTTTGTTTACAATATATATGCATGCATAATGTGTATGTTAATTCTGTATAAATAAATACAAACACATGCATGTATATATTATATTCATTATATATTACATATATATATATTATATATATTACAAACATATAAGAATATAAGTAAATAAGTGTATATACATGTAAATATTTTCAAATTATATACTGTGTGTGTATAGATACATAATAAAAACACACAGTACACACATATATGATATCTAAACATTTTATTTATTTATATAATTTTTTTAAGCGATTAATCATGATTAATAGTTTCTATAAGAATCTAAAAAGTAAAAAAGTAATCTTTTAAGAATGTCAAAGCTTTAAAAAAAAATCTAATAAAATATCAAATTAAATTAAATTAAAATAATTGTTTATATATTAAAGCGTATACCTGCAAGGCAGTTGTTGTCTGGTAGCACTTTAAAATAAGGTTTTATTTGTAAACATCAGTTAATATTTAAATAGTGACAGTTAAGGGGTTAACTAATATTAACTAACGATAAGCAGTATATTTTTGCTGCATTTATTAATCTTTGTTAATGTTTATGCTGTTTCTGTTCATGTTAATATTTCGATCATAGCTGTTAACATTAATTAAGATTCGTTGTTATATCATGTTAACTGATGTAGTTAACCAGTGTTAGCATTTGAAAACTTATTGTAAAGTGTTTTTTTTTTTCATTCCATTCTAAAGATAAAATCAAAAGTATTTTAAAATGTCTTCATGAAGATTGCTTATCAGTTCCGTCTCTATCAGGCCTGCGAGCTTCCATTGTCAAGAAAACAGTGATAATTTCCTGCAGCTAATATTAGACACGTGAGCTTCCCAGAAAAGTGTCCGTCGCTCATACATTAATTCAAATAATCAAATTATCCTGATCCCAGGGCCCTTTGTGTGAGAATATATTTTGACAGTCTTGTGTTATATTCGGGACACTCAAACCAGAACGAAGACAGATGCAAATTTGAGTATAACAATACCTGAATTACTTTGTCTAATCATAATATTTGTTGCATAGAGCATGTATTACTAATATAGAGTGTAAATAGCATCTTGTCATTAACAATTAACATCAAAATGCACCCAAATGTTTTATGACTAGTATCAGCTGTCTGTGTGCCCCACAGGTAAGACACATCCGAGATATTTCAATTGTGTAGTCCAATGACCACTGAAATGTATATCAATTGACTTGCATTCTTGCTGTTTTGTTTGTAGTATAACAATAATTATATTAATGATAGAGTTGAAATAACTGCCGTAGAATAACATGAATTAACAGTGACGGTGAATCGAATCTACTAACCTAGCTGCTCGTTTTAAAATCTCAGATCCTAATCCATGCAATAAATACCAAAACAAACTACTAGTTTGATGATTTTAATTATAATTCTATTTTATTACGCGCAATTATACTCATCTCTTACCTATTAATCCAGGTTTGGTTGCATATCAGTCGTGCTGTAACCTGCATGATCTAACCACTTATTCTTTTTAGTATCTGCATGATGTGTCCACAATGATGTGTTCCTGTGTATGGTGGGATATCTGTCTCTTAAATCTTGTTTTTCCTCCCTCTCTCTCTCTCTGTGTGTGTGTTTTTGTTTTGCTCTTCATTATCAACTCTTTGCACTGGCAGAGTCTCTTGGGATTGAATTTATGGGTATGGACCGATCCTTCATTCTGATTTCCAGATTGAACTGTGTAGCTCTCATTCCATTTCACACAACTCTCTAGCAAATGAACAAATTGATTAACAAATAAATCTGTCGATCAGCCGTTGCTTTGTATAGTAGCCCCTCTTTCCAAGAGTCAGCATGGGAATCATTATCTGCAGCCCTCGTCCCGTCACAGTGGGATTTTAAGGCTTTGTTCAGACAGGCAAAAAGAATCGGATCTGACTCAAACAACATGAAAACTGATGTTTACAAACATCCATTTGGGGTAAATATCTGATTAAAATCAGTTTTGTTTTGTGTTATTTTGGGGTTTTTTGGGGGGTGGTCTGAACCATTATGTCAGATGATTAATTTTTATGAGTCATTCAGTAACATAACTCATAACTCACATGTAACATCATACACACTGGAGCTTTAAAAAGAAATGATAAGAAAAGGAAAGGGTGCTTAATGTAAAGAATTATTTGTAGAGAACTGTTTTTGTTTACTTTATATATGTATGTGTACTGTGTATGTTTATTATGTGTATATATACACACCCACACACATTTAATGTATATATTTTTAAAGTATTTACATGTTTATAGTTATATTTTATATTAAACACAACACATGTATGAATATGTTTGTATTTATATATAAATATACACAAATATATTAGGACTCAAAAACCTTTATTTTGGATGCCATTAATCGCAATTAATAATTACCCTTTACTTAATTTTTCTTAAATTTGATATTATATATTGATATATTTAATGCAAATAGATAATTCATATTTTCTGAAATGTATGCATGGATGTGTTTGTATTTATTTATACATAATAAATACACACAGTACACACACATATATTATTTATTCTGGGTGCGATTAATCGTGATTAATTGTTTGACAGCACAAAAAATTATTCCATTTAACTATTCCACAAGCAGTCTTTTATGCAAAAATCCATACAGTAATCATCTGTATATCATATTTTCACATCCACAAAAAAAAATCAGTTTTGAAAACTAAATTGGATTTGCGTGCAATGTTAACAAATTTTAGTCGGCTCACTGTATTTTACCTATTTAGAAATAACCGTAAACTTTCCTGCAGCCCTAAAAAGCCTTGCCAGAAACAGTTTAACTGTGAGCATTTAACAGTTTGCGTAGTTACTTGCGTAGGACTTTTGACAAGCATATATTTTGTTGAATTGGTTGGAACGACATAAAAAAGTCGTCAAATGAGTCAGTTTTTTGTCATTAACATGATGTACACAGATTTCTTCAAGTGTATGCAACAAATCGCAGGCTTTTAAGCAGTTAGCATTATGCGGGGGTGATTTGTGTAAACCTCTGTCAGTTTTACGCACCAACCTGCTGTTTACTGAATGGTAATCATAACAAGTGTGTGGCTTCAAGTGAGTTTATGTAGGCTGGAGTTATACTAACATTTAATCTAATTATGTTTTACCTGGAAAGCCTTAGATGACGTTGATAAAACGTCTTTATTTTCCCTTACACATGCACTTTTAGGAGCCCAGACATTTTTTAAATAATGTAATGTAACTTGAAGTTAATTTTGAGTTCAACATTTAAATTTGTCTTGTTTTAAATAAACTGAGTTGTCATTTTTTTTCATTTTAGGTAAATTGAATACAGTAGGTTAATAATAATAAAACAATACTGTAGCGTACCTAGTTTTCTTACTCAAGTTAAAGCGCCCTTTATTAAGTTAAAGTGCACCTATTATGGGTTATGAAAGGTTGAAACAGTTTAGGAGTCCCAAATAATAGGTTGACATGCATGCACTTTAATTTGCTTATAATATGCAATAATTTTTTTTTTTTTACCGTATTTGGAAAAATTAATGGTTAAACAAATCTTTTGAATGTCGTTGAACAGAGACGTTAATCTGCTGTGATTGGTCGATGTCATTTAAAGCAGCGTTTGCAAGCTTTTAGCGCTCCAAAAGTGGCAAAAGATAACTTCATTTTCATTTAGATAATATTCTAATGTTTCATTTGTGACGTCAACATGCAACGGCTAGTTTCAGTTATTCAGAGTTGACTCTTTCTTTTGAGAGACAGTGCACTTTCAGACTGAAAACTTTGCAGGATGTTTTTATTCACTTAGAGCTGTGTTACACACTGCATGAAAGGTCATTTTCAAAAATCCATAATAGGGGCACTTTAATACGTTTTGTAGATATTTTTTACTAGAAAACAAATGCTGAATAAATCATTGTTGGCATCAGGTACAGCTGTGTTTCCAAAGCGTTTACATAAAATCTGATCATGACCAGCTGTAACTTCTCCAGATGGTTTTTCATTGTACAGTTGATCATGGTTTGCTTTGTTTTCAATGCAGTGTGGATGAGTGCTGCAGATAAAAGTTCCCATTTCTTTCCTTAAACAAGATAGCTCCTTTACTTTCATTTTCTCAAGTTCTTCTCCCTCTTCCATCTGCCCGCTTTCCTGTTGTCTTAGCTGAATTATTTTTCTATCTCTATCCTTGCACGCTACTTTGCGTTCTTCTGCTTCACCAATGCGATTTCTGCAGCTGTATTTGATAATGGTTCAAATTGAACTCGGTTTCTCTTTTGTTTTCTGTACTTAATTTTACTGGACTTAAACAAACTGAATCCTATTGCCCTAGCATGCCAAACTGCATCAGTCCCATAATTAGGTTGTTTATATGACCTCTCCCAATCGTCTGTTCTTTGCTTACAAAAACAGCCTCTGTTTTCCCTTGAAAATGATCCATTTAACGGTACATGTAAACTGGGCTCTCTATGAAGTCACGTTGTGTGCTTAAAGCACATACTCCGCTCTGTACTACCGAGCAAACGACAGCTGGATTATTTCATTATTGATTAGGAAATATTTCTCCCCTAACTAGCCCCCATCCCTCTCGGACTCGCATTCTCTTCCTTTTAGAAGGTCTGTGAGACCAAACCAAGGCCCATTTCCAAGGAAAAGGCAGAAGGCTGGATGTAGTCTGTGGTTTTGATATTTACTTTTGAATCGTACCCAATATTCAGTTTGTGTTAAAGGAATATTCCGGGTTTAAACAAGTTACGCTCAATCTAAAGCTTGAGGGGCATAATGTTGATTAGGACAAAAAAAAGAGATTTCTTTAAAGAAGCAATGTTTAAGGTTACAGTGAAGGTTTATAAAAGCACTTACATCAGTTCTTTTGTTAAACCATGAGCTGAAAAACTTTTTACAGTCAGTTTAATGTTTGTTAAACAATGTTATATTACTTTAAAGTTATCAAAAAATCATAATTTTAGATACTTTTAGATAAATATTTAAACTATTAATTATTTAAACTAACTATTAACCATTTAAATATATTTCCAAAAAGTTGTTTTCACTTAAATCATGTTAATAAGAATAATGTTTATGTCATGTGCAACTATACTATTATTTAGCATCTAAACATTGGCCACATTCGCTTCCAAGATCTTCAATTTAAATTTCCATTTTTACTTATTTTGTGTGTGTAAGAAACCAAGTTATGAGACAAATTTATTTATTTAATTATGTAACACACCAAAACTGACTGTAAAAATAAATAATAACCATAGCTCAATTCGATCAACTGCATCTCGAATATTCCTTTAAAGGCTTCTATGCATCCATGCTTTGACCGGTTATAAAAATATTTATAAACTATAACTGACCAAGGCAAACAAACACCTGATCATTATTTCTGTGCCTCCATGTCATCGCCTTTTAACCCAATTTGTCCCAAACATCCAATTTGTCCTCTTGATATAGCGTTTGATCCTTTAAATTGAGCTGAATTGCGATGCCCCCCTGTGGAGGAAAGCATCCATGGACTCACAGAAATCATCAGCGCCCATCGGGAGTTGTTTAGACAGACCGATTCCTTCACGTAAACCATAATGATACGCATTATTCCTCACGCAAGCACTTTCCACTGCTGAGCTGGTCCATTAGAGCCCTTGTTGAGGCCCGAGCCTCTTTCCCATCTCACGATTAATCCTCATAGCCGTGCTGTTAATGAGAGCGTGCGGGATCTGAGTCATGCTGAATGCCCGATAGGAAGAACATGTTCATCTGAGCCGTATGTGATATCTCTCAGATGTCATCATGAGATGACATGAAGGAGGATCGGCGCAGCAGTAGGAACTGTTTACGAGAGAGTTTAGAAGCAGTTTTAGTTGTAGATGAGGCTAATAATTGTGTCTGTGGTGATGTACAGAGGCAGAGGAGCTCTATCAGAAGAGAGTCCTGACAATCACCGGCATCTGTGTGGCTCTTTTAGTGGTGGGCATAGTCTGTGTGGTGGCCTACTGCAAAACCAAGTAAGTATAAGGCACAACAGCTGTGATATTACTTATAATAATAATAATAATAATAAGATATTATACAGCAGTAATACTTATTTGTGCCGTAGGTTATTTTTTTGACTGGCCTTAATTATATAACTAGTTCCTATCAAACTTTAAATCTCATATTATAGATATTATTTGTAGTATTATTTGTATTTACAAAGCCTTTAAATGTAGCCTATATCTCTTACTTTTCAAATGTTTCTTTTATTTTTTACCAAGACTGCCTATATAAAAAAGTAATATTTTAAAATATTATTATGATTCAAAATATCAGTTTTTTATGTGAATATACAGTAAAATATAATTTATTTCTGTAATGGAAATGCTAAATTTCCAGCAGCCTCTACTCCAGTCTTCAGTTCCTTCAGTAATTTCTTATTATTATCAATGTTGAAACAGTTATGCTGCTTAATTTTTTTTTTTGGGATTACTTTTTTTGTAGAAATGACTCACTAATAGCTAGTTGCACAAGCCTATTATTAATATTGGCTGTTTATTAGTACTTATAAAGCACATATTCTGCATGACCTATATATATATATACATATATACATATATATATTTTTTTTTATTTTTATTTTATTTTTTACTGACCCTAAACTTTTAAACAATAAAATATTAAAGGAAAATGAATATGTTGTAAAACAATAAATCTGATAAATTGCAAAGTGTCATTTGATTTTAAAATTAATTATAAAAGTTTAAATATAAAGTCAAATATGTTTAAGTAAATGTATTTTAAACCTAATATTTATTTTAATAAGAAAATTGTATTTAGACTCTTGTGCCTTGAAATACTTTAAAATATACATGCATTTCAAAATAAAATCCCAGTGATATATATATATATATACTTATATAGTAGCCTACTGTGCAAAAGTCTTAGGCCACTAGCATTTTGACCAAAAAAAAGGTTTTAAGTCTGTTATTTCTATCTTCTGCGGTAGCGTGTCAGTTTGAAAAATCAGTTTTGATTTCCAAGCATTATTTTTGTGAATATTTGTAATAATGCAGTGAGATAATTGTCTGCACGAGGAGTCTGACAACAGCCAGTGC
>JAUCNO010000425.1:6833008-6843641 GCA_032353835.1 Enteromius viviparus
ACCAAAGAGCTGTCAAAAGACACAAGAGACAAAATTGTAGACCTTCACAAAGCTGGAAAGGGCTACGGGGGAATTGCCAAGCAGCTTGGTGAAATAAGAACAACTGTTGGAGCAATTTTAAGAGAATGGAAGAGGCTAATGATGACTGTCATGTCCCTCAGACTGGGGCCCCACGGAAGATCTCTCATCGTTGGGGTATCAATGATGCTAAGAATGGTGAAGAATCAGCCCAGAACTACACAGGAGGAGCTGGTCAATGCAGAAAGAGAGCTGGGACCATTGTTTCCAAGGCTACTATCAGTAATACGTCATGGTTTAAAATCTTGAATCGCATGGAAGGTTCCCCTGCCTAAGTCAGCCCATGTCCAGGCCCGTCTGAATATTTGCCAGGGACCATCTGGATGATCCAGAGATTATGGGAGAAAGTTCTGTTTTCAGATGAAACCAAAGTAGAACTTTTTGGTCTTAACTCCATTCGCTGTGTTTGGAGGAAGAAGAATGATGAGTATCATGCCAATAATACTGTACCTACAGTGAAGTATGGGGCTGGAAGCATCTTGCTCTGGGGTATATTTCTGCACAGGGGACAGGACGACTGCACTGTATTAAGGATAGGAGGAACAGGGCCATGTATTATGACATATTGGGCAAAAACCGCCTTCCCTCAGTAAGAGCATTAAAGAGGGGGCCTTGGCTGGGTCTTCCAACATGACAATGACCCAAAAGCACACAGCCAGGAAAACCAAGGAGTGTCTCCGTAAGAGGCATTTCAAGGTTCTGGAGTGCCCTAGCCAGTCTCCAGACCTAAATCCAATTGAAAATCTTTGAAGGGAGCTGAAACTCTGTGTTGCTCAGCGACAGCCCCGAACTAGAGAGGATCTGTATAGAGGATCCTGCAAGAACTACAGGAACCGTTTGACCTTTATAATTGTTAACAAAGGCTTCTGTACCAAATATTAACATTTTTTGACTCAAACGATCAAATACGTATTTGACACAGTAATTCCCAAATAAATTGTTAAAAAAATCATACAATGTGATTTGCTGATTTTTCTTTTTAGATTCTGTCTCTCACAGTGGAAATGCACCTATGCTGAAGATTGTAGACCCCTCCATGATTTTTAAGTAAGAGAACTTGCAAAATCACAGGGTGATCAAATACTTATTGACCTCACTATACATATGGAGGCAAATTTACATTTTAGATGTTGATATACCATAACTGAGATGATTTAGCATGAAGTAAGATCAGGATGAAAATATAATAAGTTGCTATAATCAGCAGTGAATGTTTTCCATGATTTGCCCATATTGCTGATAGTTTTCTGCATATGTAATTATTCTTATGTTCATACAATGTGTTTTATTTTGTTATTATATTGTAATATTATTGTTTTTAATAACTGACCTGATATTAATAGCATTACATGCCATAATATATATATATATATATATATATATATAGTACTGTGCAAAAGTCTTAGGCCACTACTATTTTGACCAACAAAAATGGTTTTAAGTCTGTTATTCTATCTTCTGCGGTAGCGTATCAGTTTAGATTTCAAAGCATTATTTTTGTGAATATTTGTAATAATGCAGTGAGATAATTGTCTGCACGAGGAGTCTGACAACAGCCAGTGCTCCACACAGAGATCTGATCTGATCATCATCAGTCTGTCTGAAATCACATGAAGTAACAGAACAAACTGAGACAGACTCAATCCAGAAGAACTGTGGCATCGTCTCCCAAGATGCTTAAAAAATCTACTGTATATAGTTATTCATGCAAAAAATGTGCTTTATAAGTATTTACAAACAGCCAACATGTTAATAATAGGCAAGCTATGCAACTAATATTGACAACTGGTCGCAATAATAGTCTAGCATGATGTGTTTTAAAGATGCCACTTGGATTAATATTTGATTACCGCGATTTTAAGTTTGACTTAAGTGTCTGAATAAATTTTTTGTCGTTGTACAGTAACTGGTGTTTCAAAACGTAACTTTAAATCCAACACCAGCATTGAGCGATAGAAGGACTTTAATAAATGTGACGTGATGCTTGTGACTCTGGGCCGGTGTCTGAGAGAGTGACACTGCCTCACTGTAGCCTCCCCCCCAGGAAACAGAGGAAGAAGATGCACAATCATCTGAGACAGAACATATATGTGGACCATCCCAACCGCAACCTGGCCAACGGACCCAATCACCCAGGACCTGGTCCTGAGGAGATACCCATGGTTGATGTAAGTCACTCTTCTTAATAAATAGAATTTGTTCTGATGTCTTCTGTCAGTAACCGAATGGCTCTTTTCTTATTTCCCAATTGCAGTATATCTCCAAAAATGTACCGGCGACTGAAAGAGTCATTAGACACGGAGCAGAGGCACCTTTTCCTGGCAGCGGGCAGTCTTCCAGATCCCACAACTCCTCCACCCGGGCTCATTCCTCCACTCACAGGTACGTTCCTTGCAGCGGGGCATGTTTGACCACAAATGAGCAGAGGATTTGTGTGTGTAGGCTCACCAAGAACCAGGGGTCGTGCTCTAGTTGCCCCCTGCCAAAGCCATACGTCTGTTTTCATGCCATTCAGCATTCCTTCCCCTTCCACTGTCCCGCAGGAATCCCCGCCAGCAGCCATTATTCATTCCTTTCAGAATCAAGTCACAGGTGTGAGTGAGTGAGTGCAGAGAGACTCAGAGGTTATACACCATGATCACCTCCCAGGCCTCTAGCTTCACGCTTTTCACTCAAACGGATTCGTACACACATATGGGTTAAACCAGTGGTTCTCAGTTTGTTCTGTCATGACTGCGCCAACCGCATTGTTGGCAAACTGTGTCAGCACGTGTAGGAAAATGTTTGACAGATTGTGATTTGTCATACAGCATATAAGCAGTAAAGTTATGGAAATGCATAGATCCACACTTTTAACTGTTTTAATGACTAAGCCCAGTAAATTAAAGCCTTTTTATTTGTACTATATGAGTAACTTGGTTGGATCTTCTCAGTTTAATATTACCTCCAAATTTCCAAGTACAGCATTCTTGTTTTATCAAGTTATGATTTTATCTGTCAGTTTTAAAAAAATATTGCTATTTTTATAGTTTTCACTGTTGTGAAAAATGAGTTGCCTTTAAGTAAAAAAAAAAAAGAAAGAAAAGGGAACATGAATAATTTATTGCCAGTGAACCTAGATCATAACTATGTTTGTATATAAACTCAAAAAAGCGCTAAAAGAAATATGTATATGAAATCTAAGAACTAAAACTGTTTAATAAAGCTGAAATTAAATATAATTATTGAAACGGAAACTTAAACCAATCAAACATTTGAAATGTTGCCTTGATAATTGACTGAAAGTAAAATTACAAAAAAAAAAAAAAAACACAATGAGGAAAAAAAAGAATACTTAATATTTTTAAAGCACAAAAAATGTATTAAAATCAAATTGCAAATTCACTATAGTTTATAAATAGTACTAAAATAACACTGCCTTATCGTGATCCAATTTTCTGTGGAACACAAATTGAGATGAGACATGAGAGGACTGTGAACTGTCCAGTTTCAAAAAACACACAAAAGTACCATAAAAGTTGTCCATATGACCCCATATGCTCTATATTCCTGTGAAATCATACTCTTGTGAAGCCAAAGGAAATGAAAGAAATCTAAGAACCTGGGAAGCCTCCCGTCACCCTACACTTTGAGAACCACTGGGTTAAGCATCTTGTGCGCTTTTTCTATCCTGCGTTATTCCCTTTTCTTTCCTTCTCTTTCTTCCTTTCTTTCTTTCTGTCTTTCTCAGACATGAAGGGAGAACGTGGAGTCTGGAGCGAACAGACAGCGTCCTCTCCGACTGTCCTTCCGGCATGATGTCGTCCTCAGTGGGGACCAGTAAATGCAACAGTCCTGCGTGCATGGAGGCGCGGGCCAGGCGTGCCGCACACTGTGGCTTTACTGAGCCCCACCGGCCGGCCCTGCAGTACGGTGACTCTTTCGACTCGCTTGGGGACTCTCCGCATAGCGACAGGTGCGCAGGAGCGCCCCCTCTCTACAGCCATGGCACTGAGAACCGTTTTAGTGTGTGCAGTAAGACTCTCTGCATTTCAGTGCACGGTCTCCTTTACCCCTGGGGACCGGCATGGGTGGCATGAAAGATTCAATAGCAAATATTCACAGCACGTACCATCAGGAGGCAAATGACAGGGGGTGTTGGGGGTGCTTCAACCCTTCTAATTAAAGCTTGAACCCCACAGACTATCTGACAGCCCACGCAAGTTTATAAAATTAGTTTACAGTATTATGATAATATTAGTGCTGGACAACAAATTATCCCATCCAACATAAAAATTTCTGTGTACATTTGTATTTGTATATTTATTATGTATATATGAATACACACATGTATATATTTAAGAAAAATAAGTTATATATAATGTTTGTATATTATTATATTAGTATATGTCACTTAAATTATATAAATATAATTATATACATACACAAAATATGAGTGTGTGTGTTTATACAAAATAATTATACACAGTACACACACACACACACATATATATATATATTACATACACAAAAAACTTTTATTATTGTTTTTTTCATTATTTGATTATTGCTGAGTAATTGTTGCCCAGGAAAAAATCTATTTTATATAAATATATATATGGATATATATACACACGCACACAGTTCTGGATAGTAACTGCGTGTAATAAGGATTACATAATCTTTTTTTTTTTTTTTAAATGAGTGCTTGTAATTATACAATTAAAATTCTCATAATCAATTATGGTAAAAAAAAATTTTAGATTACATGATTATATGATTCACTTAATGGCAGTAAATTATTAATAATTTGATTTGACCTAGTTTTTTTTTTCATGCTGGCATAATGTAATGTATGAACTTGATAACAAAAATATTTTGTATATTTTAGGTCAAAAATAATCCAGATGTTTAATTTTTTATTTTTTTTTACTAACCCGAATGTTAGTCCAAAAGATTATTTATAATTATTTAGTTACATAATCTAAATGTATTATAATTATAATTAGATTTAAAAATATATATATTTAAATATAATATATAAACATATTACATTTAATATTAACATTTTGGATTTATTTAAAAATATAAAGTTATGTGTGTGTGTATATGTTTAGTTACATGTGCTACGATAGCATAAGAAATAAAAACGCTGACCCCTCAAAAGTCATTGTATAAATTACACACTGCATACCGTGAAGAACAAAACAGTAAAAACTCATTGCGCAAAGCGTGCAGATGCTCTGGCCCAGCTGAGAGGTGTCAGAGAAGGAGTTGGGGTCAAGCAAAGCCTCGCTGCTCCAGATACGCAGTATTTGTATGAAGGCAGAGAGATTCTATCCCACGGCCAGCTGTATTTACAGTTATCTCTCGCCTGCGAAACACCCACGCCACCATGCAAGGGCCAAAACAGGAGAATTTATACCGTGAGGGGTTCATTAAGTCAACAAGAGCCGAACAACACGTTATCTCAGAGGTGAAACAGGTCTCTGGTGTTCTGCTCTCTACCTTCTCCCGCTCCGCAGCTGACTGAGCTGTTGTGCATACGGCTATCTGCCCTCAGGCTCTGCAGATCTGTGACAGAGCAGCCAGTGTTAATTTATCTGCTCCAGTTTGACTGTGGCCTCCTCTCTCAGGGCACGCTCGCTTTAACTCACACAGCGCAGATAGGGAGGGTGCTTTTTTCTTTCAAAGGCATTAAGGAAAATTACCGGCATACATAATTAAGTCTAGGATGATGCACGCTAATGGAAGTGAACTCGTAAGGCAAGCGTTGTCATCCATCTGGTGGCATTCTGCAGTTACAGTGCGAATCCGAGACTGGGAGGTTTGACGTGGCCTTGTTTGTTCCTGTAGTGTGTTTATCTGCTGTCGTTTGCTATTGAGCTTTCAGCCGCCATGTCTTAGTGCGCATACTATCCTTTTTCTAGTGCCATTGCATAGTGGGCGTAAATTGATACAGTACTGCTAAAGTACAAGGCAGGAACACTACATATGGACAGCAGACACAAAACAGGGATCCCACACATTTAGACCAGTGTTTTTTTATGAATTGATAATGATGCAGTAAGGATTTTAACTTCATTATAGAGAGGTTGCACTCATAGAGCAAGTATAGTATAACTAGGAAAAGGTTTTTAAGGCTGAATGGTTTTCTTGACTTTTCAGGCCTATAAATTACTATTTTAAAATGCCAGGTTCTGAATGAGGAAGAGGTTCTCAACCTTGAGGTCACCCAAGTGTGGTCAGAAGAACAATAAATACTCTATTAAATGTACTGATTTTGTTTTATTGGGAGCTAATTTAATAGTCATCAATTTTGAAAACAACATTTTGAGCTTAAGATATGAAATATTTATTTTATTTTATATTTTTTTAAACTTTTAAAAAGTATATTCTGTTTATTGCCATTACCTTAAAAATAAGAAATTAATATTTTTAATTCAACAAAGATGGATTATATTAAATATGTATTGAACAAGTGTCAGTACAGACTTGTTTTACGTTGTTTACAAAAAAGTTACAAAAAACAAATGCTGGTTTCTTTCCAAACAATTAATAAATAAGTTCGATATATTTTGAAAATATTTACACATATATTTTTATATTCATATAGTTTATATTATATATAAATATTTTTAATATATATCAAATGCACGTGTGTATGTATATGATTTATACATGGTAAATATACATAGTACGCACATATACACCATAACTTTTAATTATAACAGTTTAGCATGCTTTCTGAAGGATCATGTTGCCATTACAGGAATAAATTAATTTATAAAATATATTCAAATAGCAAATATTTTTCTTAAATTGTTTTTAAACAATCTAGAATTTTTCCTTTATTTTTGACTAAAATTAAAATAAAATATTGATTAATAAAAAAATCATACAGGCCGCAATCTGTATGGTAGTGTATTAATATTATTAGTTACATTTTACAATTATCAATCCAACCTGGATAGATAGTGATCTCCATGCAAATCCATGTCTCCATGATTAGCAACTAGTGAGATCCGAAAGTCATGTGGGTGACCCGAAAAGTTTGAGAACCCCTAAATGCAGCTTGTTTTTCGGTGATGGGTCCCTTCGTTTTTACAGTACCATGTACCTGAGACGTTTGACTGACGTGTGTATCTGTTCCACACAACCTTCTTCTCTCCTGCTCTTGCTCGCTCTTCTTCCTCTCTCTTTCTGTCTCTCTCTCCCTGCCCTTCTCTTGGCACAGGTACGTGTCGGCGCTGACCACTCCAGCTCGCCTGTCTCCTGTGGACTTCCATTACTCACTGCCCCCGCAGGTGCCTACCTTCCAGATCACGTCTCCCAACGCCAGCCACGCCATGTCTCTGCCTCCCGCTGCCCACGCCCCCTACCCCCCGGAGGAGGACCAGCCACTGCTGCGGCGCTACCAGGTGCCCCTGCACGAGGCCCGGGGCCACGAGCCCTACCGGCAGCAGCAGCGCGGCAGCTACCTGCGAGACAGCACCGGCAGCCTTCCTTCCAGTCCCTACCGGCTGGCTCAGGAGGAAGAGTACGAGAGCACCCAAGAGTACCTCTCCTCGATGGAGCAACCAAAGAGAAGCAGTCGGCACTGGCGCAGGTCCAGACTCAATGGCCATGTGGCGCCGCGCGGCTACCAGCCGTCCCGGGACTTAGGCTCGCGCAGCTGCCTATCGGACAGTGACTCGGAGGAGGAAGAAGGTGAGAGCACGCCCTTCCTCAGTATGCAGAACATGAACGCCGGCGAGCCCGTCACCCTCTACAGGCCCGTGCCCGACATGCAGACTTCTCACGCTCAGAGCGGGCGGCACGGGCCACGCCCCAACACACAGACCAGACTGACGCACTCGCGCTCCAAACCGGACAATGCACCCCACTAGAGAGACCGCCACCTATCCACAAAAAACCAATCTACTATAGACATGCACCTATAAGAAATATTTTTATTTTATATAACTGACAGATATTATAAACAAATGAAATATTTATTTTCATTTTAGCAAAAGTTGTCTACTAGTTAACAGCAAAGACTTTTTTTATAGGGAAAACTCTATTTATATGTACATTTTGATTTACAGCATAAAAAAAGATGTGCCAATTTTTTCACAACTTAAAAAAAAAAACAAAAAAAAAAAATAGAGTAATATTGTGGTGCCTTTTGCTGTATGCTGAGGGCCAGAGGGCCAATGGAGTTTTTTGTAGCCTTTCTTATACGGACGCCTCATTTTTTATACTCGTTTACTCTTTTGTTGTCTCTTTTTGGCCTTTTTTCCTTACTTTCCTTTCCAGGTTGTGTTCTTTTGGGAGCTGACCCCCATTTGAACTGTGACACCCCCACTCCCCACCCCCCTTCCCACCGTCATGCAATATAAACCACTCTAACATAAGGTGTATGTTTACATGAATTTGATCCACAGAGATGTTTTATGATCATGTTGCTTTGCCAACAGGAAACCGATGACAAATGCAATCGGGGGTTCGGAAAGAAAATTACGAGTCTGTGTGTGTGTGTGTGAGAGTGTGTGTGAGTGTGAACGACCAAATGCGAGAGGCCTCGAAATGACTGTGGCTCTGACAAATATGCTGCTGTTGTGTAGACTTGCGCATGTGGGCACTTGATGTCATCTTAAAGATGCACCGCCTTGACTTGCTTTGCATCCCTACAGGGTAAAGGTGCGGTCACATTTACCATTGTTTGGTGAATTTCCGTGGGCGGAATCCGGTCATTTCAATGTAAATTTCAGGTGAGGTTCATGGCTGCGCTGACCAACAGAAAACTGTTTGACTCCTGTGTGAGTTTTCTGCCCTCACTTTTTCGCTTAATGTGACCGCACCTTGAGGTTTGTCACACGGAAGCCTTCTCTTTCCAAAGGGGATTGTGGGTTAAATGTGAGGTGGCCGTGGGCTGGGCTGTCAGTGCTAATAGCTTTTGACAGATAACAAAGAAATAAAGAACATATAGTCTCTCCCACTCAACTTTCCCGTCACTCAGTCGAAAATCGCCCTCATTATCAGCACATCCATCCGGTTAGAGCGGCCAGTGGAGAGATAGACGGGAGGAATGGAAGGCCTCACAGCGTCTCAGGTCCTCACTCTACTGCACATCTTCCTCTAGCGCAGGACTGAAGAGAGACAGCAGGATGATGGATGTGTCCGCTCCACCAATTGGTCCTGGTACTTTGGGACGGGGAGAGTAAAGGGACCGTTCACACAGGACACTTTTCAACTGTTGCTTTGTTCCACTCAGAAAGGGGATATTCCCATGTTATATTTCTGCCTCCTGATCATAAAGGCCCAACCCTTGGAAAATGGTGTATAGCATTTTTCACATACATACAGTACACATATATATGCAGTAATATTATTTATTCTATTATTTACAGTACCTTTAAAATATATCATTATATGTTTTTTGTTTTTCTTTTGTTTGTGCCATGAACGTGACGTCATGTCAAGTTAAACTCTGGCATGCAAAAGAGTGGATGAGTATCTGTGGAAAATACAGACTGATCGAATGAATATGAGGGTGTGACGAGCATTGTTTATATTTAACAACAATTCATGGGTTGGGTTATGATACTCTTAGCAGATTTTAATGTTCGATTGAGTCCTGTGTAAACGGCCCTGAAAAGTTCCTGTGCTGAACACGCGATCACGGACACACAAACACAGTCTCAAATGACAAGACAAATAGCTGTGAAAATTATTAGGGGTCATTAAAATACCAAAATATGCAAACTTTATATTTACTTGTGTTCCAATGCATTTCATTTTGTGTGTGTGTGTAATGTGGAGACTACTTGTTTCCTGTTGTTAATGTTTTTCATTAAGTCTACATATTTCATAATTATTTAATATATTCGCAGTTAATCGAAGACACCAAATAGTGCTGGTCATTATTATTATTATTTTATATTGAATGCGCTACTATCAGTTTATCATTCTTTTTCATATGTGACTCCATGTCTATTTTAAAGCACTCGCTGGGCCCTAACCAAACCAGAAACAGCTGTACTGACTGACTCTGTTTGGATGAAAATACTCCTACATTCAGAAACATTCGGTATGGATAAGTCTGAGATGAAGTGTACTCTTCACCTTCTACAAAGAGTGTCCGTAGTCAGCATCAGCTTGCCTCCTTGTTGTAAAGATTGGTGTAGCCAATTGGTTTTGGCACAGGAAATCAACACCAAATAATGGAGGAAGAGTAGAAATAGACAGATACGTGATCAATATGTTTTCATGCACTTCTATAAAGAAAAAAAAAGTGTGATGAGTTGTGATTATTTTGGTGAAAAACCAATGTATAGGTCCTGATAAAAGAGGTGTAATGCTGTGTTATGACAGCAAAATATCGTTTTTTATTTTAAATGAAGAGATGTTATGTTTGAAGTCTGAGCAGAGATTATTTTGATCTTCCTTACATTTTGAGTCTTATTTGTATGTTTGAGAAATGCCAAAAAGACAGTGCTCTAGTTAGTTTAAATGTGATATCGCTACTCAACGGTTATGTCCTGCCAGTTTATTTCTATTTCGTTCCCCCCAGCTTGAAACGTCTAAACACCTC
>JAUCNO010000425.1:6847473-6857473 GCA_032353835.1 Enteromius viviparus
GAGGTAGATAAAGGGAAAGTAATTATAAACTTAACATTTCCACTTGAGAAAAATGTACCAAAAATATTAAAAGAAACCTTTTGAAAGTTAAATTTCTTAAAGGACAAAACACATGTGGTTGCTGTTCTCCCAAGTTTGGTTCAAGTGCTCCGACTTGCGTTTTATTTGATGTAGAACCTGCTATCACAGTCATTCATAAGTATTTGAGTTGGTGATTTCATAAACTCATATGGTCTGAATGAAAAAGTATTTGTTTGCAAAACCTTCAGCGGGGTGTGAGCAGATCTTACAAAAACATTTTCTTCTTGCCACCAGTGTAGCGAAACTTATTGTCATGAGAGACTTTGATTTTAGTGCTTTCTGGGTAGGTGAATATTCAAAAAACAGAATGATGTATATTGACTAGAGGAAATATATCACCTTGACTCTAGAGCCAAAGGCAGTTATCACAATTTATACATGCTGTATCTGTCTTTTCTCCGTCATGGAAGCAGCAACACTGAAAATCTGGTTATATGTCCTTGGGAATGTCTCTCACTACCTGAATAGACAGTGAATCATTGAAATCGACTGTTGTTGGCATGAGTTCCATTCTTTATTCGTTCACGTCAGAGGAAAAAAGTATAAATCATAGTGATAAATGGACTGCCTTAGAGTTTTATTTAAGGGAGAGATGTGGTTCATCCGCTTCAAGGGAAGTTTGATATGATGTCTAATCATTCAAAGGAGTGAAAGAACAGCCTGTACATGTTTGGAACAGCACCATTGTGGTTTTCTCCTCTCTGGTGAGCTCTGATTTTAAGATTAAGGTGTGGAAAAGAGAATACTAGCCTCCAGATGATAACCTGATATGAAAGGCGTTTGGGTCTCAAACTTTCCAAATGTTGCTTCACCTTCGAAATGTGCTAATCATTTCCCAGATGATTTGCCATCATTGTCTGTTCCTATCTACTGATTGCCAAATACTGGATAGCCAAAGCATGATCTCATTAATTTCAGATACAGCACCAAAACGTTTCAGACATGTTAATTGGCAAATTTACTTCACAAATACGCCTGGCGATGTAGAGTAGAGAGGAATATGTTTGGATTTCATTTATGCCTTTATAACAAGAACAAACTGAATCAACACCACAATGTCACTGTAGTTTAGCAGAATATATGTCAGGCTGCAAGAGACTGCGAAAACAAATGAAATCTAAAATGAAATTAAACAACATAATCAAAACAGTCAAACTTTTACGTCGTTTCCAGCTAAAGTGTTTTGTTAAATGTGCATATACAAACAATCATGATCAATCTGCTTGTAATATAAATAACAGCTGGCTTACCAGTAAATCCTTCTAAAGTCATAAAATAGAACACTAACAGGTAAGACCAGCAAAACTGTTTTTTATCTCTAAATACAAGATCCTGCTATGCCATCTGCATTGCTACCATGTACATGTGTAAACATTTCCACGAGTTAGACAAGGCTTTCACAACTTGATACTATCGATCCAGACCTGGAAATACAAAGTTGAAATACAAACGTGACCAGACATGATATAAAAAAGACATGAAGATAACATCCGGTTACATAAAACGAGGAACTATTCTACAAGAAAATAAATATTTCATCATCTGAACATGTGAATGTTGTAGCATGCACAAACATGATGCCTCCAAAACAGACTGAGGTCACCAAAAATCTGTGAACCGGACTTGCCAACTTCTTTTTAACCAGAATAATAACAAGACACAGCTCAATGCGTGTGAAGAGTGGGCGTCTCTCACAAAGTTTATAAAGCAAAGACCACACAAATTCTGTCCTCCTGTCTACTCCTGTTGGCCGACACTGAGATGGTTGTATCTCTTTGGGACACTAGGGCCTGAGTAAGGTGTTGCAAAAAATAAAATATACCAGATATATTGACTTTTATGACAAAGACAGGTAAGTTCAGGTTGTAAAATGTAATTTAGTTCACATAAAGAAACTTTATATTATGTTGTATGTATATATAAATACACACACATGCATGGATATATTTAATAAAAATAGGTTGTGTTTATATATTAAACATATTTATGTATAATATAAATTCATATAAATATAGACATATTTTCACAATAAATACTGTATGTGTATGTCTTTATATATACATAATAAATATTCACAGTACACACATATATTATTTAAACAAAAACTATTTTTTGGATGCAATTACGATTAATAAAAAAAAAATACATTTTAAAACTAAAATAATGTGCACACAATATTCAGCACACAATGTTTTTAGTCGAAGTTGAAGTTAAAACTACTAAACTTACTAAAGCCAGCATAAATACGAGTATGTTTCTAAGCTTTCCCCTTTCTTTATTATGGACACTCTTTCAGTCATTAACTTGTCTTCTAAGGCTATCCGATCCGGAGAAGCAGGTGTGTCTCTGAGATCAATCTTCTGCTTAGACAGCTGGAAACAGCAGTTCAAAAACATAGCTTTCCCAGCAGCTTCAAGATGTGCGTGTTAATTACGCACTGTAAGTACACTTTCCCACACGTGAACTGTCACAATCATGCTTTCTGATTGCAAGGCAAAGAAAGCTTGACAGGATGATGCATGTTTCTACTCAAAAATCCCTAATGGTCATTAGTGAACAACACGTAGAGATAGTAAACCACTCACATGTTTAATTGCCTGTGCTGCTCTTCATCATGACACAAAAGCTGAATGGAGTCTACACTCCAAACACAACACAGATGTTGCTGATGAAAGTACTTTTTCTGTGTAGTACAAATTGTAAGGCATGATCTCTGCTCCTGATCTCTTCAGGATCTTTTTGCTTTAACTTTTCTACATTGTGTTCCATTGATTCATGGTGGAACATAATGATCTCTGATGGAATGTGGCGGAGGGTGCATGTGAAAATGTGATGTGGACCATCTGATGGTTCATGTGTCTCTGTGATGAAGCAATGCACACATCAATCACTCAATGAACAGGTTATTTAAACACAAAAGAAAAAAGCCTGGCAGCCAAGCCAAATGCAACACAACTGTTAATCAAATCATCCCACATACTGCACATGTTAGGTTATTTGCAGGTTAAGTCTGTTATTTTTACACCACTTTTGGCACCAACCTTAAATATCAGGTGATTCCCTGAAAACCCCTACTGATCAGAAAACAAAAACATGCAACTCACTTAAACTCAAGAATTTCTGTGGAGGACACCAGAGGCATGGAAGTGACAGAAAGTGATATATAAATATGTGTAAAACAGTTTTTACCTTTTGTGTTGCACTTTTTTTCCACTGCTAGCCAATTAAACAGAAGTCATGTATACAGTTAAAATAAAATTTGACAGCAGCGTATAAGTAAATGGTGATAACTACATAAATAAATAAAGCTGAGCAATCATTAATTGCTTCCAAAATAAAAGTTGTACATAATATATGTATGTGTGTTGTGTATATTTATTATGTAAATACACATACATTTACATTCATGTCCCAGTCCCAGACTGGGCTTGACGCGAAGTCTTGATTTGATACTGTGATCAGTTCTGAACATTTTTTTCCCCTGTTATTGCCTTAATGTTTGACCTTGACTGTTTACTACTACAACTGCACGTTTTCTGCCTGCCCCGATTCTGGATTGTTTATCTCTGTTGAATGTTTGCTGCCTGCCCTGACACTGCCTAATACCCTTAACCAACACACTTGGATTTGCCTACCTTGCTCTGTTTGCCATTGTTGATTCTGCCTGTGCAACCCTCCTTGTATAAAGCTGCAAATGGATCCAACACAGCCTGGTCCCTCGTCACAGAAGACTTCGCCAGCAGATGATTCAGCAGCAATCCGGCATCTGTCGACCGAGTTGCCCAACCAGGCCAGCCACTCAGCAGCTCAAGCACATCACAGAGGAACTGGTTCAGGCCCTGCAAGGCCTGCGGCTGCCCACCCAAGAACACGTCGATGCCACCACCATCTGCGGCGCCACTTGCCTTGGCAGCTCTAGTCCAGGCCGTGAATTCACACTTGGCCTTCCCAGAGAAGTTTGACGGCTCTCCCATTTTTACTCCAATGTTCCCTCTTTGTGGAGCAACAGCCGGGCCTCTACCCCACTGATGGGAGCCGGATAGCATTCGCTCCAACCACACACCTATATCTGAGGGCGACAACGCACCAGAACCCATGACCCCATAGTGACCAAGGAAGTACAGCTGGTTGTGGGCGTTCTTCACTCTTGAACGGATCCAGGTTTACACCGTCAGCTTCACCCATCATCAAATTATTCTGGGACAGCCCAGGCTGCGCACCCATAATCCAATCCTGTTGAGATCACTGCCTATCAAAAGTCACTAAGCCGCACCCTCAACCGTTAGCATCACCAAGAAGGATAGTCTCCCTAAGGAGTATGATGACTTCTATAAAGCTTTGTTCCGCTACCCACTACCCTTAGTTCCGGCCGCACTGGAACAAGTGAGGCATTTCACGAAACTCGATCTCTGCAATGTAGTGATAGGAAGTATGGTTCTTTTTTGCGAATCGGTTCTTTCGGACAGTTAGTTTCAAAAAACCGGTTCAAAAAAACGATTCACCGGTTCTTTTACGCTATGACGAAATGACGTCATTAATGTATGACTATTGTCCCGTCCGGGCAGGTTTGGCTGCAGCTGCACAAGTCACGCATAAGCACACTATCAGCTCATCGATTCTCAAATCGGATGCGTCCCAAAGAAAGCAGTTCTCGTTCAGTCTACTGGTGATCCGACAACCGCTGCAACCGTTTTTCGACTCGAGAACGAGATTCGAGAACTGAAACTGTGCCGCTTGGTTTGCTCGTGCAGTTTAATTACGTATTTTTTATCATTATACCACCATGTTTAAAAGTTAAATAAAATGTTCCTAAAAATGCCATGAATTACTTATGAAACAAATGTATTGTTTATTTATAATGCAAACACAATTTGTGCATGTCATCATTATCTTTTCTTACAGTGCAGCTATTCATAAGTCATCACATGTTTTCTATTAAACATTCATATATTATGGGGTCTTTTATGACGCAGAGGCTACATTCATCCTTTAAATAAATAAATAAACAAACAAACAAATAAATACCGTGTAAGATATTATTCTTAAAAATATTGCCAGTATGTTTTATATCACGAGTGGGCGAGTGGAAAACAGCATTCTCCATTACGACATTACGAGTTTCTGGTGATGCTGTTCGGGCTAGCCAATAGTCCAGCTGTCTTTCAATCATTCATGAATGATGTGTTTCGCAACATGATGAGACTCTAAGAGCTTTTCAAACCCTTAAAGCTTGCTTCACATCAACACCCATTCTCCACCACCCTGATCCGAGTCGGCCCTTCATTGTCGAGGTCGATGCCTCCAGCACAGGAGTATCCTTTCACCATACTTGCCAACCACAAGAAGCTGGAGTATCTTATTTTTTTTACTGCGAATTGGATGTAGTAAAGTAGTAGAGTCTCACGACCAATTTGTATGTATTCGTAGGTGGAAAATTTGTGCTAATTCGTATGACCTCACTTGTACGCTTTTGTATGATTTATCTAAACCCCAGTGTTTGGCAGGGTTAGGTGTAGATCATTTGTAAACATTCATACGAATAAGCCACCTCTTAAAATATGTACAAATTGCCGTGAGACTGGGTCGGCATTTCTTTCAGAAATAAATACTGACAGGAGGGGCGTGGTTAATTATGTCACCCTCATGCCCAAGCCATCAAACTGATATCGTCAGAGAAGGCCCGTCATTTTAGAAGGGAGGAACATTTTTATATTTGGATGAAGGCAAACTTCTTTTTTTTTTTCTTTTTTTTTTTTATTAAATTGACTTGCATGGATGAATTATTCACCACAAAAATAGCAACTAAAATAAACATAGTCAATTTTGATATCACACAAGGCCAATTCACTGATTATTCAAAGTGGGGTTTTGCTTAAAAAAACAACAACTGGCTATCTATGCACTAGAAACGCATGTGTTTTCTTTTAAAATTGATGCTACATAACCTGAAAAAACAGCAAAAGGGCAGCAACAAGAAAAAGGTTGTAAAAATATCACCACCCATAATGCACTGGGCTCAGCACTATCCATGAACAGGGATACAAACATGCAGACTGTAGTTTTCACAAATGCCCAGGGCTGTTATAAGTCTGCCAGATGACTTGTTTTACTGTATGTCATTAGGCAAACTTTTACTGACAAAAAACATAGTCTTGGTCCAGTAACAGAAAAAAATAATACACACTGTATATTTATTTATATATGGACACTGAAACAATACAAAGGTTGAAAACTGGTTGAAAATTGGTGAACTTACTCCTTGTCTGTTCTTTCTGTTTAATAACATTGTTAATAACAATACCAGAGATATAAGGAGACTTAAAAGTCCAGATTTAACTAATGTCCCCCTAGTGGACACTGCCAATGATCTCGCTCACTAGTGAGTGCACTGTAGTGCAATGAGAGGTCAACGGCGTTTATTGCCACTTCAAAGGTCTATGATAATAAAACGGTATGTGAAGTAAAATGTGTGGGATTCAACTGACCTAAATCACCAGTTTGGTGGCTCCAGTTTTAAAACCAAGAATGTAATACTTTGATCCTGCCAAGAATTCAGATAAACTGTAATTACAGGCCATTTAATGCAATAGATTGAATGAAAGGAAATATCACACTTAAATAAGTTCAACTTACTATGTGTTTGTTCTTGAGCCCAACAATAACCGTCTACAGCTTCTGTGATCAAAGAAGCCACATCGAATGTCATATGAGTTGCATGCATCTCATGACAGATGAACTGTGTTTGTCGTACTTTGACTGCAGTAAAGAAGTAATCAAAACAATAATCCTGACTGTATAAATCTGTATGTCAAAGGGAAAGGTGTGTACATGAGAACACGAGAACTCTATAAATGAAGCACTTAACCCTTAAGTGTTTTCTTTGATGTAGCCTTGTGCAGTCGCTAAAATGTGTTCAACATGCTGAGGCTTGATTCACCCTTACTTACCCCAGTAAACTCCAGATGGACAGCAGTCCAGAATTTACTTTTGCAGTGGAGTGGTACACATATTTAAGTGGCATTAAGATGCAAGACGTTTTTGGTTTCCAATTAAATTTTCTTGGCACAGCAGTGATTTTTAGAAAATATCTCAAATAGGTTTTAATACTTTCTATGAAGTATTCTTAAGCCATTTTAATGTATGCATAATGCATTATAAATGACTTTATAATATGTTTTGATTCATCTCATGAATATTTATAATAACAGTTAATGTTATAATATTTGCTTATAGCTTTTAAGAGTATGATCATTTACAACACACAATGAGAACGGTTCATTAAGTTACAATGGATTAGATTTCTCATAGTTATAATGCATTATAAGTCTCTTATCTTGCCATTTTACTTATGTTACTTTACTTAAAGCAGACAAATACCACTTATAAGTAATAATAATAACAATACCATTTTTTTTTCTCAAACATCCATAAGATCAGATATCAGAGGAATGTGTAATATGACACATTTGCTTTCAACATTTCTTTTGATATAATATCAGTTTGATTATTTTAATGATACTCTTTAAACAGTACCTCTGCAACTACATGCCAACAAACCTTCATTAGAATAGTATTAGTTGTGTCTGTTAAATATATGCTAACACTTCATTTTGATGGTTCCTGAATATGGGATACTTTGCAAGCTTGTAAACATTCTATCTACCCTACCTACGTCTGCTAATACTCTTAGGTTCATATAATAAACATTACAATTTTTTCAGGTGAATGTATTAGCTAGCTCACATTAGCTTCAATATTAGCCGCATAGGAAACACTTAAATAACACATTATAATGCTTTAAGAATGCCCTTATAAGTTATTATAAATACAGTATTCATAGAAAGTGTTAGCAAAATTAGTTTCTGTGATTGACCAATTAGAAAGTCTTTCAAAAAGCCATATTATAAGAGCTGTTAACACAGGTTTCCTACTAAAAAAAAGAAAATATATATATGTATATATATATATAAATATAAATATATATATAAATTTATATATACATATATATGTATATAAAACTTTTTGTTATTTTCTTCCTAGCAGGTATATCCTTTTTGGAAAGTTTTAGTTTTTTCATATTGTGTCAGTTTTTGCAGAGTGCTACAAGAATTTATTGTCGTGTTTAATATCATCAGGTGATCTTGTTATTCTCAGTAAATTATTATATGACCTACATTTGAACATTGACCTGTGGCAAGCAAATCTGAAATCATAATATGCTGAGTCTTCATCATGTGACTAAGGTGAGCTGTACTCCAGTTCAGGTTTTACCTGTCACCTGTCAATCTCCAAACACACCAGACACCATTTCCTACTTTTGAAACTTCAAAAATATTTCATTTTTATTGTATTTTGCATTGACATTAGGATTGCTATTCCAAGTTTTACATACAGTTGAGTTGTTTTACCACTTTTAATACTTCTATTAAACCGGAGCGTTGGCCTGATACTGAAGGCCAGTGTTTGTGAGAATGAAAACATGGAGTGATGATCCGGAACTGAGGATATAAGAAGGGCTGGACTTGGAAACACTGCTGCTAGTCGCTTTGGCTCCTGTTTGCCAGCACTCCACAACAAAAATGAAGATCCTGTTTCTGATCCCGGTTTGCCTGAGCCTGATTCTCAGCAGCTGTGCACAGAGGCCTGAACCCTGCAGTAAGACCTTCTGACTTGCTGTCTTTAGTCTGCACATTATAGTATACTTTATAGAACTTTAGCATTTGAAAAAATGGAAAATGAATTCATGCATGTTTTCGGTTCTTTGAGAAGTCTAAATAAACGTTTTCCCTCTCTCTTGACTTCCAGAGTCTCCACCTTTGCTTGAGGGGGCACTGACTGCAGTAAGTAGGCCATCTTGACAACTATATTAAACTATTTTATTTGAAAATAGAGAAGGTTCATCTTAAGAACGAGTCATTTTTGCCTGAATGTACCGATATAAAGTTTGCTCTTTAACGTCTAGTTGGCTAATCTCATGCAAATGCTAACTGTGAGTTTTGTGAAAGTGTTCTCTTGCTTTCTCTCCAACACAGTTCATCCCTGGGCACCACTTGCATGTTTTTGAGAAATTCTCCTATGATGCCTTTGGACAGAACATTCGAGTTCTAGCAGCCGGAAAGGATGGCAACCAGACCTTCTTTATTGACAGGCTTCTGCTCTTTAGAGAGGTGAGGTACAGTTACTGCAAGTTTATCAGTGGGTATTGTGTTGCTGACTCTTGCTAATGTGACTTATTGCTCTTCTTTCAACAGGGAGTCAGCTATGAGATCCACTACCACA
Organism: Enteromius viviparus; assembly: GCA_032353835.1. NCBI lineage: Eukaryota > Metazoa > Chordata > Actinopteri > Cypriniformes > Cyprinidae > Enteromius > Enteromius viviparus. The sequence goes on from JAUCNO010000425.1 coordinate 6,856,834, forward strand.
ACCAAACTTGCATTAAGACAGCATTGAAGGAACCATTCAGACATATTGGGGTTCCCCATGATGCCCATTTCCTGAGTCAAATGGTTTTGGGTAGTAGCTCTTTACCAGGACAAGGAGTGCTGGCCAATAACTGGAATGGAACAGTAGAGGAAACAAAAGGTAATGTGCGGCGTTACACTGCGTGATGATTCTCAGTCAGGGTTTAACACTCAGCGATGGATATATGACACAAATGTAGAAAAATTAGTACTGTGTAGTATACATACTGTATGTGTCCTGTGTATATAAATACAATAAGCAACACAGTAAGGAGAAATGTTTATATTTAAAATGTATATTTATATAAAGTATAAATATATGTAGAGTTTATTTGCAAATTTTTTTTTTTTTCGAAAATATGTTTTATTATGTAATAAATTACTATGTTTTTTTGTATTGTGTTTTATTATGTTAGTTAGTTTACCTAGTCCAAAAAAATGACTTGAGAATTGTTAAAAACTAGTAATCTGTTTTTGCAAACAAACCCTTCATATATACAAATATGTCTATTTCTATAAACATAATAAATATACACAGCATACACATATAATATGTGAACATAAATCTTTATCTTCTATGTGATTCATTTTAAGCCTGTTTC
>JAUCNO010000425.1:6859206-6870148 GCA_032353835.1 Enteromius viviparus
GCATTTATATGTAATACTATCAAAATATATACTGTTCGTGTGTGTTTTAATATAAACATAATAATTAAACTTAGCATCAACACGTATATTATGTAAAGAAAAACTTTTATTTTGGATGCGATTAATCATTTGACAGCACTAATAAATATATATTATTAATAACCAAACATTTTATTGTGTATATTACAAAATATATATATATATATATATATATATTTTTAATAATGCATTTTAGTTTTTATTCATTAAAGAATCCTGAAACGTTTCACAGGTTCCTTTTTTCAACATTGATAATTAATCAGTATATTAGAATGATTTTTTCTATATATTATATATATAATATCTTAAGGTATATTAAATTAAAACAATATTTTAAATTGCAATAATATTACATATGTAAAGACCAGATTGGAACAATCTTTTGTGTTTATCTGACTATTTTGGATTGCGCTTCTTCTAATTACCAATTATGTAGTACTACCACTCATTTGTTTTTGTCCATGTATTTTATAATGATCACCCTCATAGATCAACAAAGCACATTAGAAGTCACCAAGTTCAAATGCATCTGAAGACCAACATGAACTTGTTAACACATTTCTTCTCTCTGTAGCTTCTTTGACCTAGTGGAGGGAGTCGAGGACCCGAACGTCTTCATCCCTCCTTCATTCTGTGATTCTGTGGAAGTGCTGCCGGCCAAAAGAGTTGCTGAGGCAAGATCCTTCATCAGTCTTCTGTGAGAGGAACCATGTTTGTTTTTGTCAGTGCATGTCCAGCTTAAATTACAGTATGGACACCCCATTTTTGATTTAAATAAAGACCATCTGTTTTGTTTTTTTAACCTACAAACATTAAATCCTATCCAAACTATAACTTCTGCAAGTTCTTTTTATTCTCATGAAAGTCAAATACAGTCAAACATTGTAAAGCAGTTTCATTCCTATCACGAATGACAGGCCAATTTTTAACTAAAAAAAAAAAAAAAAAAAAAAAAAAAAAAAAAAAAAACTAAATGAAATAACCATATACTGTATATACAACTGATAACAAAAAATATGCAAATTATTCAAAGAAAACTGTACAATGTCCAGTGCCTGTTATAACAGATTCTCCAAAATTCTCCACGAGTCTTTAGGGGGTTTTGACAGGAAATTGCAAAGTTGTGTGCTCGGCTCTCGTGTTCACATTTCACAGGTTAAGAGTTTAAAAAGTCAAACCCACAGCACAGAAACAGACGAGGCCTTAGCAGCAACAGGTCTGTTATTTGTACAGAATGTCGTAGTGGCCCGGTCGATACAGGAGGAAAATCTTGGGCTCTCCGTCTTCAGGAAAGATGTGGTGATTGACTGTTCCTCCCTCTCCTCGATCCATGTACTCCACCTTAATACACACGTTTAAAGCCTGAGCCAGAGCTATAATGTGAATGTGGTCACTCTCTTTGGACATGGGCTCCACCTCCTGGCCAAAACAGAATGATACATTTGTTCAAAATGTTGCAAAGTCATTGAAGAACAGTTACTCTACAAGAACTGGATGAAAATTAATCATATCTTCAAAATTACAACAGAGGTCAGTTAGAAATGATACGTTGTTCAGGATGACCTGTTGGCAAAACTCTCGAACTGTGCGGCCACCCTCTATGAAGTGCTGGAAGAAGTCTTCCTCTCTCTGCAGGTACCCAGAGGTCACCAGCCGCAGATAGACCACAAGATAATCCGACGCGCTCTGCTCATTAAAGGAGTTGAGCAGCTCACCTACAGACGGTTGCTTGTCACAAGCTTCAATCAGGTCCATGAACTGCAGTGAACAAGAGGACATTTATTAAGATTATTACTGACCGGAAAGGGCCGATTTGACCTTTACAGTGTTGTTATTTTAAGTAAAACCATTTAAATTTTAAAAAATGCTGAAATTAAATGTAAAAAATTACATGAAACGGTGAAACAAAAATTAAGCCGTGGTCACACAAACTTTCTTTGGACACTACAATAGTTGTGATATGATGTCATATTCAGTGTCATGTTTTTTCGCAAACATTCACACACACACAAAAATTATATATAAAAGGGTTCGTTGCAAAAACAGATAATGCTTTTTTTATTTTACATTTTTTTGTTTATTGTTTTAGGTTTTTTCTCGTTCTGTGTTGGCCTATGTAACCCCAACCCGAGACCTTAAGCTCTATGTGTTTGTGTATTCGCTGTATTGACCGCTGGATTGTGCGTCAAAACAGTGCATTCAGGATATGAGCTATAACTTATTCACTTATTATAAGCTCATCTGCCCCGGCCACGAGCACAGGCTACACGCCTTAAAGAGAAAGGACAATGTTATGTTTATGAGACAGGTGTGTCCTCGGGTTTCCCCTAGGTCTGCTGTCAGGCTTTATCGTTCTGCACTCGCAGCATGGCGGGATTGCACTGTGTTTCCATAGCGTTTTAGCAGACGCAGTACGAGAGAAAGTGTCGAAAGGGAACGAAAAGGTTACTTTCTAATTTTATAACCCAGGTTCCCAGGAACAAGTACTGCGTCCCTTGCCGTGCTGCAAGTGTTCGGTGCTTCAGTCAAGGATGAGGTAACCTGAAGACGGTTGTGCGCTGCCCGCTTATATATACGCTCGGACACGCCCCCTCAGACGAGCTTCAGCGGGAGCCGCCGTTGAAGTCATCACTGCGTGATTGAATAGGCTTCAGTTAAGGGGGAAAAAAAGGTGTAGGCGTGATGTGTCGACTACTGGATTTGACGGCAACGTTTTTTTAGAACCGAGTAGTCGACGTCATCGACGCAGGCCTAAGTAATAAATTTGAACTTTTTAAAGCAGGAAATTGCAAAAAAGAACTATTATTTTTTTGTTGGAGCTGGTGTTTCCTGTCTCTAGCATTCACATACGAATAAATGAAAGTGAATGGAATGAATAGTTTAGTGAGACTCTCCCTTTTAGAACTGATACAAGTACTAAACTTAATAAAACTGAAACTCAATTAAAGCTAAATATTTAAACAAGCAACACAAAAACTAACAAAAAATGACAAAAGCACAAAATAAATAAATACTCATTTGAAATATTAATAAATACTATGATAGTATACTAAAATTGTAAAACGCTTAACCTAAATGTAAATAAATATAAAATGTTTTAGTTGGTGTTCCACCAAAGACTTACTGTGTTGTGAAAGTCTTCAATGGTGAATTCTGTGAAACCTTGGCTCACCAGATCCTGTTTACTTTTGGCAGCAATAGCCTTGAACCTGCCAAGTGAACACAACCAGAGTCTGAGAGGAATGTACTCAACATTACAGAAGCTACTTCAGTCGATTATCTTCTCTACTTTCATATAAATGATCTTAACAGGCTTGACACAGCAAGTAGTTTGTCTATCCACACTGAAAGTGAAAACGATGCATGATGTGAAACAATCACTGTTGTTCTAGCAATGTTCATTCAGCTAAATGTAGGCTGCCAGGTGGTTACCTATGTAATTCTTTGCTGTCTTCAAGTAAAGACTCCAGATGTGAGAAACCAAAAGCTCTGTAGAAACAGTTCCCATCTGGCCGCGTTTTACGTATAGATGAGTACTTCTTCTGCAAGTCCTGTTGATAAAACAGTTTGATTTGTTAAAAGAAAAAAATAAGAAAAAAGTCAGAGATTGGGATATCTCTGCTTGTATACATGTGTGCATAAAATGGTTTCTTATCTCAAGGGTATGTGATTGCATAACTGGGATAAAAAATAAGTGCATAATATTGAATGCATACCATTTATTTATTATTGAAACGGTTCACTTACTCTTATCTTCTGCTGGTAAATGGTGTCGTCATCAGCATATTCTCGCTTAAGGACAGATAGGTCCTGTCTTTCTGACACCAGAGAAATATTGGTCGCTATCTACAATGACATTCAGGATAGCTTAAAGAGTGTAACTGAATAAATACATGTATATGAAGCTTAAATGCCACAAATAAATAAGGTTCCCACACCTTTTGAAAAAAATGATTTACATTTTAGTATCATAATACCATTGCAGCTTTATTAATGTTGAATTGTTTTTTTAGTGTCTTGTCATTATTTTTATTTCTAGATAGTCTTTATTCATTTTATTTTAGTTCTACTTAATACATCAAATTTTTACGAAATAAACATTGTTTACTTAGCAACTAGATCAAATATGTTTTATGGTTTTCGTTTTACTTGATTATAACAACCCTGGTTTTAATACGTTTCTTTGCATTGTACCGAAGCAAAATCTTCACCTGTTGAGTGCATTGTTGAAATATGTTTTACTAGAGAATCAACGAGTAGTGTTATATAGCATCGCAGAACATTACTTACAAAACTATTACAAGTATGATTCAACCGTTACCTCTTGTTGAATCTTATCTTGCTGTGCAATGATGGCTTCATCATATGCAAGACAATTCAACCCTGTGAAAGAACAAACACAAATTAGTGTACAATATCGTCAGCATTGCCCATTAAGTTACTTGACAACGGCAAAAATAATTGTAGGTTACATTATCAGTCACATGCATTAGTATTGCTATTATTACGAGTGTAATGTTATTTTTACATTAGCTTCTCGGTGCAGTGTTTATAATACGCGTATGTGTCACACTTCGGAGCATTTGTTTTTTATGTAACGTTTTATGTAGTGTAATGTAATCAGCACTTTATAAAGATCCGGACACTGAAATCGAAGTGCTTAAAAACATAAACAATGAACTCTCAGCTGTTGTTGTTAGCAAGTTAGCAAAGCGCTAGCTGCTCATCCCATCAGCTCACGCGCTTCACTCAGCTCAAAACATCATCCGCGATTGAAAACCGATATAAACAACAGATGGTTCGGGACAAATTGCGCTAAAATAATTCTCACCGTCAGACTCTTTTTGAGAGATCTCCTGCTGTTGCTCCTCCGCCATGTTCCTGCTGAACAGTCATTTCCGGTCACCTGATTGATTGGAACCGCTGGAGATGAACCCACTTCCGGTTGAGATTCTTTACTTAATCAGCCTGATAATCACTGCGTTTGTCTTACATGTGTTGAAAACGGTTGCCTTTTTGAATTGAGCTCAGTTTTCTTTCATAAAAGCTGATGGTAAGTATACATTTTGGCATAACTGTGACACAAAATAGGGTCAATATTTTAAGATTTATACATCTGAAAGGTGAATAAATTGGCTTTCCATTGATGTATGGTTTGGACAGGGCACTATTTGCCTGAAATACAACTATTAGAGAGTGCAAAAATATTGAATCGTCTTTAAAGTTACTAATCAAAAATTAAGTTTGATGTATTTATGCATTGACGTTTACGAAAAATCTTCAAGGAACATATGATATTTAGGCCTACTTAATTTCCTAACGATTTTTGGCATAAAGGGAAAAATCCATCAATTTGACTCATGTATTACTGGCTACTAATATACCTGTGCTACTTAATGCCTGCTTTTGTGTTGCAGGGTCAAAATTAAAAATTATAAATAACTTTATTTTTTTTCCTGAACAAACTCTCATAGATAATCAATTGTCTAAGCATCATCTACAAATATATCGAAATAAAATAAATACATCACACCATTAAATAATTGTAAATATTTCTGAAATAACGCTAAATTGTTATATTTGTAGTTTTATAATATTCAAAATGTTAAAGATTTAATGATGCCATGTGAAGCTCTGTTCAGTTAATGGGATTTTTTCCAAAGGAGCTGATGATCTGAATCAGGTGTATCAAAAAATGTGCAGACCTGAATTATAGTGTTTTAATATCTTTGAGTCGCATGTATGTTTGACACTGCATTTTGGAGAACTATCTGTATGCAAAGCTTCATCAGACCAAATGACTTAAGTGTAAAATAAAATATAATATATATAATGTATAAATTCATTGAATTGCTAGAATGCAAGATTTAAAATGTATTATTTCACACTCACATATATAACTATTTGGCCTTTATTTAAAAAAAATAATTTATTTGTATTTAGTTTTGCTTTATGTTTTAAGAGTTTGTCACTGGTGCCTCGCCTCATAACAAGCTAATGAAAAGCAATATGTCTTTTTCCAGTATTGTCAAAAAAGCAAATGAAAAACAGGGACAACTAATTTAAGATTTAAATAATGGTTTATTGTAACAGCTCCAGGTAAGGAGTATTGAATCACCCATAATTATGTTTTCACACAGTTGGTAAGAGGGAGCAAACAGCTCAGTGTAACGAAGACCGGAGTGTCTGGAGGAAAGTAAATGGTCGCATGGAGAGGTAGCAGGGTGGCTCAAAGGAGACAAATTGTTCCACTGAATAGGTAAGCTGGAGGTCTGTGAGATGGTGGTCCCGACATATTAAAAGCAATAAAACCCGACAAACTGCTTTCAGTCCATGACAGGTGGATTACTCGGCAGCATTGTGGTTTTTGTAGCTTTCCAGGTTGGCCAGAACCCACCCAGATGGTCCCAGTATGGCTAAGGAAAATGCAATCAGACCAACTGTTGTCTCCTGTGAAAACAGACACAAGAACAATAAAGCTGTAAGTGAATTATAAGCCTTCAATTTGAAATTTTAGGTGTAATTTTTCCTGTTTCACAATACATACATGCATAAATACACACACTCTGTGTGTGTGTGTGTGTATATATATATGTGACACAATAAGGTTCTGAAAGTGCTGGAATTATTTGTGATCACTTTACTTATCAAAGTTTGTGTTTTACCGATGTCCTTGCTACCTTTTCTGGGTCATGGGACATTTCAGTTGTATTGCTGCCTATGCAGTGTCAGATTTAATCAAACATGTCCAGATTTTCGTGTTATGAAGATCAACGGAAGTCTTAGGTGTTTGTAGAAATTTAATTCTGAAAAATTCTTCTATCAATGTTATAAAAGTACATTATTATTGTTATTATCACTTCTGTATCAACAAAGTTACCTAGTTATCTTTTATATTTTACACTTTACAATATATTTACGTTACCTTAAGACCTCTTTTAACGGTCAAGATGCTTTTCTGAATGACTTTGTTCCTTTACTAGGACATCTTTAGTTTTAAGAGGAAACACACAGATTTCTAAGAATTTTCTTTTTTTTTTTCTTTTTTTTAACTAGGAGTGACTATTTGCTCTAAAACTTTTCATGAATACGGGCCCGGTTGTTTGTTTCTTAATAAGGGACTATATTTCTTAGCGGACGCTTATCTGGCATAACCCTTAAAACAAGTATTACATCACTTTTAATAGGAAGTAAACGGAGATTCAGTTCACCGTCTATCGCCTGTTGTCAACACCACGACCTTCTAACGTATATTAATAACCGCGATCGGCCGAGAAGGTTGTGGGTATTACCGTTTCAACTCCAAACCACGTCAGTCCAAAACAAATGGGAAAGTACAAACGCAATCTATTTGTAATCGACGCCAACTAAACTGAATTTTGTTACTACAAGTAGGTTTCTAATCATAACTGAGTGTAAAGGTGAACGCCAAGGAGACCATGGCCTGCCCTTCGCGAGCTGCAAAGGAACCAAGCAGCGCTCTGTAGATACTCACTAAGGGCCCAATCTTATCCTTGGCAGGGCGAGAGGCGATGTTGGCTCGCTGGGTGATGGCTGATCCCCGCAGAACCGGAGCAGCGCGGATACGAGCGATTCCCCTCAGAAGCGCAGACATCTTGATCTTCTAAAATCGAGTGTGTGTAATGAACAGGAAGAGGTGAAGGATACCGGAATGTGCGGCAACGGGGCAGCAAGTGCTCATGGGTAATATCCGCGCGCTTGTGGGAGTTGTAGTTGTTTTTTTTTGCGCACAAACCATCTTTAGTTAGCGTGAGACTGTTAAAAATAAATCTTGCGCCGATACACTTGTTATAAATTAAGACGATTTATTCTCGGTGTAGTTATGTAACAATGGCACCGTTTCTTCAAGACATAGTTAAACGGTCACTAAACAATCATCTTACCTCTTTCATAACAGTCTAGCTTAATAAAACCTGATGAGCCTGGCAGAACATGTGCCATCTGACGCAAAAGAGCAAGTAATTCATTCAGCTCCTTGTCTGAACACTATGGGGAGATAATTATTGTTAAACTGGTAAGGACTAAGGGCAACAAAACCATCACCAAGATTCACCGGACGTGGGGTAAATTTTTAGGGGTGTACCTTCGCAATTTTTGCCTTAATTTCTTTTTCATTTGCTTCACACATTCTAAGCAAGGGTCACCATACCCGGCCACAAGTCACTTCACTCACTCACGCTTTCACTATACCTTGACATATACGCATAAAAGTTTTTATTATACATTTCCAACATTAAGGGAAAACATTTTAAACCACGTGACCCTTTGTGGTCTTATTCATCACAGTTTAAGTAGCCACATTAGAATTTAATGGCCTTTCAAATACATTTAAACAGCTTTTTAATAAAAAAGTACAAAACAAGGAAACTGACACCGTTTTAGCCCAAAGGTTTTAAAAAAATTTTATGTTTGACAAAAAATTGAAAGATTTTTTTAATCAAGAAAAACGTGAGGACTGGTTAAGTTGTTGAAAACCTTGTTTATATGTATCGCTTGTTGACACTTGTATCCCAGTATACTGTGTGTCCTCCTTTACTCAAAGCAAAAGCTTTTATAAATCTTGCAGAATGCCCTTCACATTTTTGGAGTTGTAGAAGCTGCTGTCGTCATAGATGGTTGGATCTTTTAAAGCTGTGAATGGGGGACTACAGATAATAGGATTAGTTTTTTTTTTTTTTTTTGCATTCACAAAAACATCCATGTTTTTCAAAATGAAATAAAAAGCACAAGTCAAATAACACCTTATTTAACCGCTGTATTAAAAATACATTTTTGTAGTATTATTTATTAATTTAATGCCATGGGAAATAACACAAAGCATGGTGTTATAAATGTAATTGTTTAATGAAAACTTTGACAGTGGTTATAATATGGAAATGTGTCATATCTGTGACAATGTTCTGTTTTGTAATATTTATTTAAAGGCTATAATTTATGAAAAAACTAAATGAAATGTGGTCCTAATTTAAAAATTCGATCTACAGAAACCAGCATACAAAACAGCTTATAGGAAAAAAAAAATGTTTTACTGAGATATAGCCCTTTTGACAATCTAGCTTTGGTTTCACTCATTTAATGACTTTCTTAATTCTTAAATATAAAATAATATTTAATCTGCCTGTGAGTTTATGTAATAAACCATTGTGCCAAGTGTCAACAAACTAAATGACAGAATGACATTTAATGTATTATTAATTTTGTTTACAGAATCATGGATTTAGTAATAGGTTAGATGTGTTTTACTCAATACATATGAAATATGTTATGAATATTAAAGTAACAAAAACAAACTTTTACAGTTTGTGCTCACTGTTGCTTTATTCTTTGTATAATTCATGTAATAAAACTAACAAGGAAAAACTCATAACACACATACATATACATATATAAAACAGTACAATATTTCTAAAGAGCAGAAAGCTCCATTCAAGGCACTATTTCTCACTTTGTACATGTAAATATTTTTAACATATTAATTACAGTCAGAAAAAAAGATACTCCACATCATCATTCAAATTCAACAAAACTCCTTCATAACCTTTGGTTGTATTAATATTAACACTAAAGTCCTGTATGGCAATGATAATTTCTATTTGTGTGTTCCAGTACTGCGTTCAGATGAAGTTAGGTGAACATTTCAGACCGACTCTTTCAGGAGGACACTGCTGGGATCCTTCATGGCCAAATCCTCTTTTTCAGGTAGTCTTTTGGCTTTCTTCCATGAAAAACCTCTGTAATAAGTGAAAAAGTTGGAAAAAAGCCATGTACATGACACATCCCTCATGTCCCTTACACTTTAACTTCTGATGCAACATTATCTCGTAACATCGGTTGCATCATGTCATGATCCAACTAGCATAAAACCTAAATGTGAATCAAACCACCGCTGGCTCACCTGTCATCTACATCCTGGATAGTATCAGGCAAAGGCTGTGCAAGGGTTTCTGGGAGAAAGAAGGCAAAAACCCCGCTGAGAATCGGAGCTCCTCCATAGATAAAACCAGGCAGCCAGGGGTAATCCTCCCCAAGAAGAAGCACCATGGGGGCTACCATCGCTCCGAACCGAGCCATCATGGACACCCATCCCATTCCGGTTTGACTGAGAGGACACAGAAGAAAATTAAGCGATGCAGGGCTGTAACCATAGATATCGAAGGGGATAAGTCACTCTCACTAATTCACATTGGACAAATTATCTATCCCAATATTTGCTATTTTTGATAAAAGGGTTTAAAAAGTTATATTAAGCTGATCTGGCTCAGTGGTCTTAAAGTGCGTGTCAATATCAAAACAGCTAAGACTAATCAAATCAAAGAAGGCAGGCAGGATTTACTGCTATTTAACTTATTTTTTTTTAAGTTGAAAGGGTGTGAAGTAAGCTAAATATTTGATATTAGACAACCATTTTACAATAGAAATGTTAAATCACCAATATCCAGGTCATGCAAACTACGCTTTTTGTCAAATTTCACTTTTGAAGAAAAAATATAGTAAGTATTATTTAGCCTACATGGCAAGAAACACTGGCAGTTTACATAATGAATAAGAATTAATCTGCATATTTAAAAGGTGCAAATTCTTTTTCTCAAATTTACTTTAATCATTTTCAAAGACAACATTATTTGTGTCCTTTTACTGTACTGTTCTATTATCAAAAAAAGTGTTATTTTTTATTTCTTTTTACGTTGTTCTTTCTACTTTATATAATTCATTCATATATTATATATATATGTGTGTGTGTGTGTGCAGGGCCGGATTAACATGGCCAGGGCCATGAGCTCCTGGGAGGCGGGGGGCCCTAGGCTGAAGCCATATAAAGCCTGTGCATTGATCCGGCCGTGTGTGTGTGTGTATATACTGTGTGTATATACTGTATATATAT
>JAUCNO010000425.1:6884565-6898908 GCA_032353835.1 Enteromius viviparus
CCCCAGGCAAAAATGTGAAACTCCGCCTACAATTATGCTTCAATCAATTTCAAATTTGGGGGGGGGCACCGCCAAGCATTTGTGCTTAGGGCACCCAAATGGCTAGCGCCAGCCCTGTACAGTATTACCCACAAATACAAACACACAGGCTATAAATGAGGATGATGCTGTACCTGAGTATCCACCCATTTGACTCCATCTGGGTGATGCTCTGTCCTACCATAAAAGTGCACAGGGCGCATATATTCTGGACGTGCTTTCTCCCATGGGTTACCGTAGCGGAGCCAGTCGTCTGCCTCTTCCACCTGTCAATTATCAACATTACTGTATATTATTATTAACAACTCCATCTGCGCAGCTGAATCCTCAGCCATCTTCACGAAAAGGCTAAACATCTCTTCCAATTTTTTTTGACACTCTAACTCTGATCTATTCTACTTGTTTTCTTTAAAAAAAACTTGCTGCATTTGGCTTACTGAGATTATTCATCGCTCTTGCATGAAAGACTAATGCTGCGTCCAAAATCGCATACTTCCCTACTATATAGTACGTGAGGTGAGTAGTATGTCCGAATTCATAGTATTCAAAATTCAGTAGGTGAGAAGTACCCGAATGACCTACTGCTTCCGCCCTAATTCTGTAGTAGGCATATCATGAATACTTTCCTATCCCATGAGGAGGCGTCATATTCCAAAAATGGTGGAAAGCCAAGACGCGGCTTATTTCAAGTGTAAGTATATAAACGTTGTTTATTGTGATTAAATTACACTTCTTTAACACAATCTAAATTAACCGATGACTTGTTGAAAGTTTACATTTTTTTTGTGCTGTTGTGACGACACATGACATGTGACAACGTCAATATGGCGGATGTAGTACGTCTGAATTCCATTCATACTATACAGAACATACTTTTTAATGGTCGGGTAGTACGTTTAATTTTAAATGTAGTACCTTCTTAAGCAGTATGCGATTTCAAACATACATAAAGTAATCACTCACCTCATGTCATTTCAAAGCCTTGAAACTTTTTTTCATCTTTGGAACACAAATGAAAATATTTTGATGAAATGTAAAAGCATCTCACCCTGCATAGACAGCACTACAACTGCCGTGTTCAAGGTTTCTTTGGACACAAAAAATATTCTCATAGCGTCACAGACTTACGGTTGAACCACTAATGTTACATGGACTAATTTAACAATGTCCTTCCTACTTTTCTGTGCCTTGAATGTTTCAGTTTCATTGCTGTCTGGAGAATCAGAAAAGATATCATTTAATATGTTAATTTGTGTTCTGAAGACGAACAAAGCCCTCACAGGTTTTGAACGACATGACAGTGATTACTTAATGACATGATTTTAATTATTGGGTGTACTATCCCTTTAAATTAAATTGAAATTTAAATGTAATTTGTACATTTGAATGTATTTCAAGTACCTGCCAGCCATTGGAGATTTTCTGATTGAAGATGCCAAACTCATAGCGAATGCCGTAACCGTAGGCAGCCAGTCCAAGAGAAGCCATGGAGTCCAGGAAGCAAGCTAACAAACAAAAACCGAGAGAGACCAAGGGTGAGTGCATCTTTTCAGAAACGACTTGATCATGCCAATCGAAACGTTTTATAGCTTTTTTTTAAGTACAGGCTGTTACAATATTTTCAGACTTTCTTTTGCAAAGTACAAACTGAAGCTTTTCACTTTTAAATATAAGGTCAGATTACTAACCAGCAAGACGACCAAGGCCTCCGTTTCCCAGTCCAGCATCTTCCTCCATCTCCTGCAGCTCCTCCATATCCAGACCCAGCTGAAGAACAATGTATGTAATGAATCAATGCTTTCAACCAATCATCTAAAGCAAGGGTGGGGAAACTTGTAGTCTTACCTGATACATGGCTTCATCACAAGCATTTTCCAGTGCCAGGTTAACCATAGTGTTCTGCAAGGTACGCCCCATATAGAACTCCAGGGAGAGGTAATAAACACGCTAATAGGCACAAGATGGATAATACAGAATAAGTTTTTCTTAAATTATGTTAAAAAAAAAAAATGATGACTCAAAAATTATGAGTCATAAGCTTGACTCTAAGTCAAGCTCTCCAATGGCTACCTTTAGCCTGGGAACTATTTTCAGACTTTATTAAAGACTATTTTAATACTTCCTGGCAGAGGAATGATTTACACATGGCAATCTGATACCATCCCTGTTGTAGCCTTTGACATTTTAGGCCTTCCTTTGGTTTTGGGTATGAAAAGCAAGAGAGAAAGAGACAGTGGAGGTGAGAGTGGGCGTGTGGCCGCACGATGGGCTAAAACAGACTAGTCATGGACAGGGGAAGGTCACTGGTGTTATGTAACACTGGCATTTTAACTCTAGCAAAAATAACCAGCAGTGGGGTCGTCAGCAAAGGTCACATTATGTGTTATGTTGTTCTGTAATGCATCTAATGAAGACGGTCTGAGTGCAGACCAATGAGTCGTACAAGATGTTGAAAACAGTTCAAACTATGAAAAAAACAGCAGCGTCCAGGTAAACCACACACTTCTGCCCACACCAGCAATTCCATAGCGTCCAAAAGCTTTGAACGAATGGAACCGGTTTTTCATATCACTTTTGCCGTCACATTTTCAATCATAAGCCTTGGAGCTTTTCATGATGAAGTCAAGGTTTATTGCTGATGTCCACCTACAAGAGACGAAGCCGAATGGAAGTCTCTGAAGAGGTCCAGGTCATTTGTAGTTATGATATTTTCTGTAAAAAGTTTTGCATGGTCTTTATGTAACTCTGATTTAGGCTGAAATACATGCCACTTCTTATATGTTCTATATTTGTTTCTAAAGTGACCTTTCTTTTAGGGAGCAACTTTTGACCTTTATATTCCAGACACCTTTTTCATTCAGGGATTTCAGGCTGGGCTGTAGAGGAAAAGGTCAGAGATGCTGAGCTGTGGTTTCATCTCCCATTTCCAGACAGATTTTGATGCCCGTAATACTGACACATTCTTTTTATGCGGTTTCAGCTGCTCCTTTTAATAATTGTAAAAGATGTACAACTAATGTTCCTCTAGTTAAATTTCAGTGAAAAATACTTTGAAATGGATCATAAAATATATGTTGTGATAAATATAGTCTCATTAGTTTCTTTATTATGTAAATATGAAAAATCACTAGCATAATCATCAAAATTCAATATGTAAATGCATGCATATGACAGAGTGCGATAAACTGGAGATGCATTGTTTTATTAATGTACAACTCCTGTTATTGATCATCTTAAATACTCATTCATGTTCCCCAAGTTGAGATCTATATGTTAATGCTAGTTGAAATCTTTGCAAAAATTGTATTACACTATCAAAGTTGTGCTAAAATGATTTAGATTTTGCCTAGGGTGCTGATCCCAGTGAAGAAGGGTCACAAAAGGTCAGCAATGCCGTGGTCAAGGTGGGCGTCTCTTCGTGTACGCAACTGGCATGGAAAGTTTTAATTGGAGGTATACTGTTTCGTGCCTTCAATAATTGCATACAAAAATGTCTTTGTTTTGGTGTAATCGTGTCATGCATGGACTTGCTTTTATTTTAGTGCAACCTTAACATGCATGAACTTACTTTGGGGTCTTTCTCGTAATAACTCTGCTGTGTTCTGATCCATCTGCCTACCAAGTGGTCTCTGACTGTGTGGGCGAGCGCAAAGTAATAATCCCGTTTGGTGGATACGTTCCTGTCCTTCACCAGCGTGAAATGCAGATGGCGATTAAAGTTTGTCTTTAGGTCTGCCACATTTTCCACACCGGCGAGCCCCTTCACAGAAATTTGCTTTTTCCTGTCGTGGTCTGACAGTGGTTTAGACATGGTGACAGCAGTCTCGTCTTGGGTTCAGGTAAGAGAATAGACACCAAACCGCACGCGACAGCACCCATACAACACTGACAGCTCTCCTTATTTAAAGTCACCGTCATGAATATTAATGAGTGGGCGGAGCTGACGCGCAGTCTTCCGCCAATTACGTTTTAAGTAAGTTATAACTACGCTTTACGAAAACGAGGATACTTTTTTGTTTGTTTTTTTAACACGATTGATACAAATGTACAGTAGAAGTACAAAACAAATACGAATAAACGTATTTTGAGTTAAACTACAACTCCAACAATCCAGAGGTCTCTCGAGCCAGAGACATTAATAGCTGCAAGGCGATGGTATTTAAACGGCATGCGACTCGCAGAATGCTACTGTAGCAGCTGAGCACCACACATGAATTCTTGTCTTGTTCAAATTAATATGCATTTCAATTAAGAAACGTTTTGCAAACTTAAACTGTTTATTTCATAGAGAATTGCAGACCCAGACTCTAAGCTAACCCATGGGGTTAACAAATCACATTTAGTACACGTTATAAAACCAACGCATTAACATTATTACATTTTATAGGCTGATGCATAGCAAGTCATTTAATATTCGTTCATTTGTCAAAAAATATCGTGTTTTGGTATTTCTTTTCTCTGCAGGCCCCTGCAGTACCTTAACGAATCCGTTAGAGCTGAATTGGATGAGATGCGCCGTTTCTTGTAAAGATTCATTAGCCCCATACACTACACAATAATACATAACTCATCTGTTCTTATTAGATATGTTTGCCTTAGTTTCTAGACTTTTATTTTAATAAAGAAATAAACGGTTAAATCTATATTGTCGTGGGCCGTAAGTTCGCCTAGATCTGCTAATGGGCAATAGCTTTTTTTACATTTACAAAAAGTAATATTAATAATACTAAACATACTGTAAATGTACACTTACATTCAAGATAAATATAAGACAGACAGCATAATATTGATAATAATAGGAAATTATTGAAGTTTTCCATTTTTTTCAGTCTGGATATTTTCATAACCTAATCACAGTCATATTTAAATATGATTAAACAACACTAATTTCCCTTTAGTTTATTCCATCAAGTTCAGCATTTTTACTTTTCCCATTTTCACTATTGCTATTGAAAATAATTTTTCAATAAAACACTATTTGAGATTTCAGTTTTAATATCCATTCAAGCTACAGTAATAGCCAGAACGAGAAATTAAAGTGTGTGACGCTATATGGCCACTGAGGGGAGCCAACTCAACTGTTCAGTTTCACATTGATCACACCCTCAGCAGTGTGCGGACTGAGAACACTTTTGTGTACAGTTCTGTGATGCTCTGATTTACCATTAAATCATATCACATGCAGAGTTATTCTTAAATGAAGCTAAATTCATTAACTAGAATGTTTAACTTTAATTATGTATCAATAATTCATATTTAATGTAATTTAGTTGTATTTTATGTCTTATTTTTTATTTTTGTTTGTATGTTATTATTTTATTTTCTCTGTACAGCACTTTGGGCCACTTTTGTGTTTTTAAAGTGATTGATAATTAATACATTTAATTTTTTTATGTATAATTTTAGTAATATATTAATGAATCTATATGTGAATATAGATAGATAATATATACAGTATTTATCTTATTTATAAAATAATTTACAAGCAATATTTCATAAGCTAAATGTTTGTTTTAAAATATACTTATACACGTCTTAATTGTGTATGTCTTGAAAATATATATTTCTTGTTTTATGTGGAAAAAAAAAGAAAAAGAAATCAAGATATGTTCTCTGAAACACGTCTCAATATTTTACGCAGTTTTGGTTTTTAAGTGAGTTTGTCATTAGATATTTTTAGATATTTGGATATTTTTACTGCAACCAGTATAAAAAAGCATTAATTAAGAATTCAGTTGTATCTACTGCATATTTTTTGTTTTTCTCCTTTAATTTTTTTTTTCTTTTCTCACGCTTTGTCCTCCACCCCTTTCTGTTGTGAATGTGTCAAAAACGTCTCGAAACATTAGGAAAGGAAATGCAACAACTGTACATTTCTCAACTGACAGGAAGTCTACAGGCAGTTGTACTCGCAGTGAACCCCAGTGAGGCCCTCTGTGGTTTTCAGTACATGGGTAGAGAGGCTCTACTGAAGCTCAGCGTTCATTAGCACTTCGGTTTTCAAAGACCATCAGTGATTACTGTTTGACCATTGATGCCAGATTCGACGGGTAAGTTCCTTTGAAAATCTTTCTAAGGCTTATTTTTTTCCTTCTGCTGTTGTCTGAGAACAGTTCCTATGGATCTTTGATTTTTTTCTTTTATGCACCTTGTTTTTCTCCGGATGAGTCTTGTCCACCGTATTATCCATGTGTGACCAGGATTTGTCTGCTTTTGATGAAAATGAAAAACCAGCGACACCTCTCACATCTGAACCATTCTCTGCTTTATTGATTCTGTTTCCTTTGCTGCGCATGGCGTTGTCTCATTTTCAGACTGAAAAAGAGAGGGATCAAAGAGAGGAGTGGAAAATTAAGTGGAGGGGAAAGGAGGGGTAGTGGAGAACAGTGAAGTAGAAAGAGATGGAGAGCGTTTCATCGGATCAGTCAGCCAGCGTGGATGAGCTGGTGGAAGCCTGTATCAAAGCCTTTGGTCAGTGGTCATATTTGCTTCCTCCTTCTCTTGTGTAAACACTCTGAGCAGCCAGTCAGAACAACACTGGCTTGTTCAGCTGTATGCATGTCTTGATATTTTTCAAACCTCTTCTCGTGTTAATTCCTGTAGCTCAGGCCAAATCATTCTCTGGTGAAGACAGAAATGGAGCACTGTAACTTTAACAGTCATCTGTCTTTCACTATCGTCTATCTATAGATTCATAGGCTAATAGATTGTTTTTCTCTCTCCCTCGCAGACAATGAGGGCGTTCTGAAGGAGCCGTCCCTCGTGCGAATGTTTCTTACCATGCATCCCTGGTACCTATCATCCAGTGACCTGGCTAAGAAACTCCTGCAAAAGTATCCTCTTTCAGCAGACCTGTCACATTATACTTTCTCAGTACTCTGTATTCCAAAAAAACTAGCATTAATGTCAAATACATGAAAAGAAATACAAGTCTTTGTGCATTTAGTTTCGGAGGTGACAGGCCGGCTTTTATGCTAGACATTTAGCACTTAGTACATTCGGTCATGGGTGGGGTTTGTCATTTATAGAGAGGGCTGACTGCATCACAAACTGTTTCCATCACTCCAAACAGCCGATAATAGTAATAAAGTGGAGCTACCTTGACAGTATTACAGGTCTCAGGAACAGGATTGTTCTGCAAATCGCCAGTCTCAGATTTGTCACCTTGTCAAGTAGGTTAAAAAGCCATTTTTTTCACCTATTTTTTTTATTATTATTATTATTATACATACACTGCATGGCTAAAAGCCTGAAGACATCCAAGGTTTGGCTGTTTCAGATAAACCCATTAGTAACAGGTGCATGAAATCAAGTACTGTATACAGCTGTAAATCATATTCAAAGCTTTATAACAGAGTGGCACCTACCTTTTTTCTTTCAGTATCATAACAGGGCTTTTCATGTGACTCTTAACCTTGCGTTATCATATTTTTAAACCCTGCTTTAAAAAATGTTTTACAAGGTGGTTAGCGCTGCTTTTAACCCTGTGTTATGAAACTCAGTGTGAAACGATGAGGTTTTAGATTAGAACAAAGTCTCTGCTTCTGGAATCCAAGGCAAAGTCCTATCTAACTGAATGTGGAAATCCTGAAAAACTGCTTGTCATGCTTACATTTAAAGATACAGTTCCCCAAAAATGCAAATTCTGTTTGTAATCTACTTACCCATTCATTCCAAACCTGTTTGAATTTCTTTCTTCTGTCTCAGCAGGCACAGGATGTCAGGTTGACTTTGGACAAATATTGCATTTTGGTTAAGAAGGAAAATCGCATTGGCATCAGTATTTAATGCTGAAGTAATGATGGATTTTGATTACACAACCAATGTCTTATATTGTGCGCCTACTGGGGTCGAACACAATAGATGTTTGGATGAATGTCGCTAACCAAATGTTGGCGGTAGCCATTGATTTACATGTCAGCTGATTGGTTACCAACATGGGCGAACTATCTCTTTATATAAAATATTTCAAATAAGCAAAACCTAAGATTATCCTTCTGATAGATGTTGCATAGTGTTAACAAAAATCATTTTATTCAGACTAGACCAGCCAGTGCTCTTGTGCAGACCTAAGTTTCTTACTGTTTCGATAGCAAATATCAATATCTGATAACCAGTTGGCTGTTGCAGGTTTTATTTAGAAGGCAGGACTTTTTTTTCAACATATTGCAAGCTGTATTTTTGACTGTAGTAATATGAGTGCACAAACAACCAATAAACCAAATAGCTCTTGCCTCATTAAATGATCATGAGCAGTGAAGTGAAACATTGGTAAGTGCTGTTATTTGTTAAAACATTTAAGAGAAAATATGTAACAGCACAGTAACCGAAAAAGTTAACAGGAAGGAAAAGTCCATTTAATGGTCCAAAACTGTTATTTAAAACCTTTGCTTGCTGTGTTCACCCAATCAGTGATATTGACATTCACAGCTTGTAAATTTCCTTAGGGGCTACTCACATAGAACACGTTTTTGCATTTAAAAATGCGAGATGCAAGGCAGTGCAAAGGAAAAAACGCACATTATTGAGACTCCAGTGGCACGTTTTTAGATTGCGGCGCCAAAGTGAAATGCTGCAAAAGACGTGACATGTAAGCGGAGTGTTCAAAGACGTCCATCTAGTGCATGTTAACATCAAAAATCTGTGGAAAAGCAGCAAAAATCTTTTATGTGTGAACGCTCCCTTAAGGAGAACTCCCTATCAATGCTAATGCTTTTAAAATGTATGCATTTATGCAGACCTATTTCATGCTCAAAAGCATCTATGGCAGTGGTGTCCACATACTGTCTGGCCATGCAGTGCACATTTCTTGTCATAAGGCAGCTGGGTTGTATCACAAAGGTGTATTGTGAATTCACATAAAGCAGTTGAGGCAAGAGTATTCACAGAAAATACTCGTCCTCCTGATGTCTTGCCTAGACCTATTTCATGCACAGCTACTCTGTGTCATAGTTCTCTCTGTCTTCCGTCTTTCTTCCTCTGTCAGGTACTGGATATCTGAGTTCCCAGCTGAGTTTGACCTAAACCCCGCACTGGCTGAGCAGATCCGCGGTCTGAAAGAGCGACTGGAACAGAATGGAGATGTGAGGCGTAGTCTGCTCATCGACATAGACAGCATGTGAGTCACAGGGGCACAGAACTCACCCAAACTGCTGCTCCTTTGATACAGATGGCTGGGGAATGTGTGTGGGGGGTTGGGTGGTAGTGTACTGAACATCATAAACAAGCTGTATGCCTGAGATACTCAAACAGCTAGAAGTTCTTAGGTCAGTGTCAAATAAGAATGTCATAAATGATGGAAATTTTAGTTTTATTTTTTATTTAATTTTTATCTATCTATCTGTCTATCCCTGTGTACACTATTTATATAATTAATTATTTAATTGTTATTTAGTTTCATGTCGTTGACCTGGTAATTTTATCCAATATAATAGAAAAAGTTGCATACTTTATTTTTGTTTTCCTGTAGTCCATCTTACGAATGGCGACGTCAACTGGATGAAACTGTACAGAAGAAACGCAAGACCTCTCTTCTTTTTGACCACCTGGATGCTTCCACCCTAGCTGAACACCTGACATATATGGAGTACAAATCGTTTTGCAAAATTCTGGTAATATAATTTCTTATTTTATAGATGCAGCATTTAGTCGTGTCTTTATGCTTGTAATAGCATGACCTCGAGTCTGAGTTCATATTGCAAATGAAAAATCTGTTCCCCCTCAGTTCCAGGACTACCACAGTTTCGTGATGCACGGCTGCACGGTGGATAATCCCATTCTGGAGCGTTTCATTACTCTGTTTAACAGTGTTTCCCAGTGGATCCAGATCATGGTTCTCAGTAAACCTACAGCTCAGCAGAGAGCCACTGTCATCAGTGAATTCATCAAAGTGGCCCAGGTTAATCCAACTCGCTTGCTCGCTTATATTTTAAGACATGTAATCTGTTTACAGCGGGGTCCAAAAGTCTCAGACCACATTGAAGATCTGGGGATTCAGAATCTAATTTAAACCAATTTAAACCAGAATCTAATTAAAAAAAGTTTTAGGATTCATTTTGAAATGAATATATACATATTGTCTCTCTCTCTCTCTGTCTGTGTGTGTGTGTGTGTGTGTGTGTGTGTGTAGAGGTTATTGCAGCTGCAGAACTTCAACACATTAATGGCAGTAGTGGGTGGGCTCAGCAATAGCTCCATTGCTAGACTCAAGGATACGCAGGCGCTCATCGGCAGCGAGACGCGCAAGGTAAGGATTGCCAGAGAGCTGCTTTGTAAACACACCTCCAATACTGGCAAGAAAAACAAACAACTGTAACACTCCAACTCTGGCTATGAGAGATAAGATTGTTAAAGTCCACTTTTCAGTAGATGGATTGAGTGCCATTTTCATACTCTCTGCCAGATTGCACAGAAATATCAATACTCAAGTCAAGTGCTCTGTTATCAGGCAACCAAACATGGAATATTTTGTACCCATGTACCAAAATCCCCTTGCCTTATATTTCGACTGCACCGCCCTTGTGATGTTCTCCTATGCGTTTAATCAGGTCTTTGATGGATTGGTGGAGCTGGTCACCTCCTCTGGAAACTACAGTCACTATCGTCAGCGTTTCTCTGAGTGTTCGGGATTCCGCTTCCCTATCCTTGGGGTGCATTTGAAGGATCTGATTGCAGTCCATGTGGCCCTGCCTGATTGGTTTGACCCGGAGAAGACTAGGGTCAACCTAACCAAGACCCATCAATTGTATGCCATCCTAGAAGAGCTGGCGCTTATTCAAAGCACTCCGCCCAGTATTGAATCCAATTCAGACCTGCTGAATCTGCTTATAGTAAGTCTATTATGGGTGGAATGGGTTTACTGTAATCAATTTTCTTCTTTTTTTGGATCAATTGCATTTTGAAATGTAATTTAATTTTGTGATGGCAAAACTGTGATCTTTTTTTTTCTTCTCAGGATTCTCTGATGAATAGGAAGTACATAAAAATATATTATATATATTTTATATAATTAGAGCATTTTGCAAAATTCTGGTAATCTAATTTATAATTTATAGATGCAGTATTTAGCTCGTAATAGCATGACCTGGGATACTTCCCCCCCCCCTCCGGATTCTCTGATGAATAGAAAGTGAATAAAAAGTAGCATATATTTGAAACATGCATACATACGTATTTTATATATTTAATTGTAATTATGTATTATTTATTAACTATTAATACTACAATTATGTAAACAAATGCATTTAAATATAGCTATAAATAAATATTAGCATTTGTTTTAAATATTCCTTTAAATTATGAATTATTTTAGTAAATTGAGGGTTTAGCAGGCGACATTGAGGGTGATATAGCCTGTGATGGATTTCTCAAATCTATGTCAATTATCAATTGATGTCCATAATGAACATTTATTATGTTCCTGTCCAGGTGTCTTTGGACCAGTACCACTCAGAGGACGAGATATATCAGCTATCTCTACAGAGGGAGCCGCGCAGCATTAAACTATCAGTGAGTCACCCCACCAACATAACAACTGCTCAGATAGCAAATCATTGGCCACCATGAGGTAGAAACCACCAATTACAACCACTCATGACACAATTTGACAGATTAATTTTCCCATGTTGCTTGCATAATCCACTTACGTGGACTTGCAGCTGGAAGACTGAACCACTACTCTATAATTATTCTGTTCAACCAGTGGATAGCAGTCATTTATCCATATCTGCTGGTGCCTTATTTTCTCTTTCTAAGAGAATATGCCATTGATTTCTGGCCTCTTAGGCTTCCAGCTCAAAGTCACAGTCTCCTCTAATAGAACAGTGGTCATCTTCAGTCAAACCCAAAGCGGATCCAACCATCATCAACAAGCACATTGAAAAAATGGTTGAGGTATGTGACTCAGACCACACAGACTAATTCACTTATAATTTTTCTGAACAAATATTTGGTTTTGAAATACATAAATTGTTTGCAAATAGTATATAAATGCAATAATAAGCTGTTAGTCGTGTTTCAGACAGACTGTTTTAATGGGGTTCAAGTGTTTTAGTGGTATGTGTTTTTCAGTGAATCTTTCTTTGTTGTGCCAGTAGGTGGCAACAATTAACTTCCTCTGTGAGTTAGATACTGAATCATTCATTCAATTAATGCTTTCAAACACATATTCATTCAGGTGTTAAACAATTGGCTGACCATATGAGTGAGACGTTTAATAATTTACTAAACTGATTCGTTAATAAAACTAATTGAATCAGGAATGAAACAAGTGACTGACCTTATGAGTGAGTCATTAAATCATTCACTCAGTCAGTTTGTTAAAAAAACACTGGTTTGTGTGACTGATCTTTCAAACACACTGATTCATCCAAAGTTAAACAATTGAGTGGCCTTATGAGTGCAACACTGAATCATTCACTCAACTGATTCATTCAATCAGAAATGAAACAATCAGTGACCTCATGAGTTAGTCATTAAATTTTTCACACAACTGATTTGTTCAAAAAACACAGAATTCTAAAAATTAAGGAAACAACTGACTTACCTTATCAATGAGTCATTGAATCTTTCACTCAACCAATTTGTTCAAAAACACAAATTCATTTAAAAAAAATGAATCAAGTGACTAACCTTTCAAACACACTGATTCATTCAGGAGTTAAATCATTGAGCTAATGAGTGCAACATTGAATCATTCGCTCAAATGATTCATTTAATAAAGCTCACTGAATTAGGAAATAAACAAGTGACTGACCTTCAATGAACCGCAATGAATTGACTCAATTTGTTTGTTCAAAAATAAAAAGGAACATAACCTGGACACAATAAACCACTTTATTTAATTTTTAGTTATCAAATATTTTATTTACTGGAACAAATGTAAGCTTTGTGACAACTTTTTGGACTGACTGATTAAAAGAAATATTGTATTTACAATCATGCCATTTTGCTGAACCAAAAAAATAATAATCAAAGCTGTTGTGTGTGATATTGCACAAATTTGACAAAAAACTAGTGGTAAAAGACAACTAATTGGAAGATGTCTTAATTTCAGTCAGTGTTCCAGAATTTTGATACTGATGGTGATGGCTACATTTCTCAAGGAGAGTTTGAGATCATCAGGAGCAATTTCCCTTACCTTGGCAAGTTTGATGAACTGGACCAAAACCAGTGGGTTTATCTAGACATCTGTCCAGTGTATCTGGAGTAATTATTTTCACTCATTTGTCAAAGTCTACACTACAGTAAAGGTCCCATCTTTCTCTTTTTCATTTTCACTCCCAGGGACTGTAAAATTAGCCGTGAGGAGATGATTGAGTACTTCACAAAGGCGAGCTCCATACAGAACTGTAAGATGGGTTTTGTTCACACATTTACAGAGACGAGCAGCGTCAAACCTTCATTTTGTCGGCACTGTTCTCGTTTGGTGAGTGCACATTTTATTTGCGGTCTCTTTATCTTCCTCTTCATCGTGATGACAAGCCACACAAGATATGAAATAAAATCTTTTCAGCATCAAGAGAAACAGACGTCCAGATCTGTATTTATTTCAAAAAGCACAGATGCACATAATGCCTATTTTATTATCACTCGTAAGCCAGATCGTATTTACGGCT
Organism: Enteromius viviparus; assembly: GCA_032353835.1. Taxonomy (NCBI): domain Eukaryota; kingdom Metazoa; phylum Chordata; class Actinopteri; order Cypriniformes; family Cyprinidae; genus Enteromius; species Enteromius viviparus. Next base: position 6,898,221 of record JAUCNO010000425.1, read on the forward strand.
TGCATTCGTTCATATTTGTATCTGCTGTCAGAGTTTTATGGGGCTTGTGCTGTTTTTTTCGAGTTCAGCAGGGTTGTGTTTAAGGGTGTGTCTGTGGGAAAGATGTTGTTATGTTCATGGTTGGTAGCTGGGTGTAGATAGTAACCACTTCCTTTTTTGTAATTTCCTGTCAAGGTCCACCCGAGCAGAGAACCTGTTTTCCTTTTTCTTTGGTGTTTTTGTTGAAATGAGCTTTTTTCAATGTATTTATGGTACACTCAGGCCAAGTTTTTTTTTATTGCAAAGTTTTTACATGGAAAGGAATAAGTCGTATTTTTGTCAATTTACATGAATTCGGTAAATAATAAATAAATGTACTATGCACACGCAAACGTTTAGGACCAGTAAGAAAAAAAAAGAGATACCATATATATATATATATATATATATATATATATATATATATATCGCAAACTGATGTCTGACAAATAAAAAACTAAGATAAAACTAAGATAAAAAAATAAATCTTTGTAAATTATAAAAATTTTATGTAAAAAGAAAATGTGTCCCGCATTTTTCATGTCACTACCAAGGGGCAACCTCCCGCTCCCTCTAGTGAAACCAACACGGAGGTGATTAAAACTGCAATTCATCGACTAGCCGCTGGGGGCTGGCTCCAAAAGGGAGTCAATCACATTGACTCTCCATG
>JAUCNO010000425.1:6901139-6911426 GCA_032353835.1 Enteromius viviparus
TTATAAATAATATTTAATATATGTTTTTGGAGAATAAAAGTAAAATAAAATTACTCATTTTATTTTTATTACATCGTTCCTATTTAAGTAAAGAAAAATACAATGTATATTGTCATACATATAAATTTCATGCACATTATGCAAATGTAAATATTATTTATATTATAAAATTATATAACAGCTATATTTATAGCTTGCGTATGTATAAATACAATACAAAATAAATTGGAATTTAAATGTACATACATGTCCTTACTAATGAAATAAAAAGAAACAAAATGATGTTTTGTCAAGTGTAATGTAATTGTTATTAAAAAAAATGTTTTAGTTTTATTTCAATTAGAAAAATGTTAAGCACTTTTACTAGTGGTCTTAAGAAAGCATTGTACTTATGCAACTGCAGTAGAATCCATGTCCTTTCTAGTACACAGTACTATATATCTTTTAAATAGTAAACCATGATAATAACTCGCAGTGACTTGAGTGACTCTTTCTCTCTCTCTGTTCCTCCACAGTCATCACAGGCGGCTCTCTGGAGGAGCAGGATGAGGTTTTTGATGTCCACCTTTGATGGGGTTTGAAAAGAAGATGTATATTGCCAACACATTCACCTCGTGCTTGAGAGCTTTTTTTATTAAGTCTTTCTCATGACCAGAAATCCATCACCTGGCATTAGATACGTTCCTCTCCTCTCAATTTCCACAGGAACATCCTGGAGCAAATCCATAAGCGAGTGCAGCAGCAGGGACAGTTGCTGTTGCATGTGTTGTCCAAGGTGATCCATTCTCTCGAGCTCTCCTATACTGTGATCTCTCTTGGGTTTTTGGTCTGAAAATAGTACATGGATTTCAAACAAATATAAAAAAAAAAGAACCAGTTAAGCTGCAAATATGTGAAGAGGTCGTGTACATTTTTACTATTTTAGATCTTTCTTAAAGTACACTTATGATGTAGGCAAATTTAGCTTTTGATAACCGTTTTTCATTCTCTTTGTAGAAGTTAAATTAAATGGTGTTTAGGATAATATGGGACTATAAACAACCCATTGCAGTGTAATCTATCACACACACACACACACACACACACACACACACACATATATAGACAGATAGGTAGATAGATAAATAGCACCTATGTATATTAGTGCTGTCAATGTGAATGTAGTGTGAATAGGGATTAATCGCATCCAAAATAAAAGTTATTGTTCACATAATACATGTGTGTGTGTACTGTGTATATTTATTATGTATATATAACTACACACATATACAGTATATATTTTAAAATATTTACTTGTATTTACATATTTAATATATAAGCATACTAAAACATTTTTTTGGTTAAATATATACATGCATGTGTGTGTATTTATACATAATAAATATACACAGTATTCTCATGTTATGTAAACAAAAACTTAGATGTGAGTAATCACACACACACACACACACACATAAATCTTATCTCTCTCTCTCTCTCTATATATATATATATATACACTGTATATATGTGTGTGTGTGTAGTATATATATATATATATTTATATATATATGGAATTTTTATCTTAAGGGCAATGTATATTTCTATGCAACTAAAGTCATTCTGAACATAAGTTTAACATGTGATAATAAGGTGTCTTATTAAAATGCTTTTTAGAAGGAAATTTGAGATGGCACTTAGAGAGTTTTATATCTGAACTCTTCATATATATATATATATATATGACCTCATCATATTTGACAGTGTGCATTTTTTTATTTTTATTTACAATAGTATTTTAATTGGAATTCCTGTAACTGCATGATTTCATTCGCTCTTTTTAATTCTCATGATATGAATTATGAATGTGAAGGTCAAATGAATGACATGTTACAGACACTCTTGTGCCTCGGCCGTGTCTCATCAAAGGCTCCAATCTCACACCAACAGAAGGCGCTGTTGTCCTAAATTGAGAGAAGGATTTGACAAGTTCTTGTGCTGCCTCATTTGCTTTCTTTTTTATGTTTATAATATTATTATGCAGATGAATCATTTGTTTTCTTTGATGTACATTTACATGTTTTTTTGGCTGCCGAGATGGATCCATGTATAATAAATAGAACATTCAATTAAAAAGGATATATCCTGCTGCCTGCTTGTCATTATTTTCAGAGGTTAATATAGTATTATTACTGTATATGAGAAAACGAGGGACACTGCAGAGGTAATTGTCTCATTGACATATTCAATGTGCATACAAACAGCTATAGAGGCATAAAGAAAAAATTCAAAGTTTAAAGGTTTGATTTTGACTGCATTATTTACTGCAAACACTGCTGTGAATCACGAGCTGAAATTGGTCTGGATCCGAGGGTTAATTTAGCAGGTTTAACCTTTAGCTGTAAAGCTGCAATTACGCTCACAGTTAAGTTGCACTTGCCACTATATCGACATGGGCTTTTAAAGTTATTTTTTTAACACTTGGGTGAACCATGTCACTGGAGAGCAGAAATTGCTATTGTTCGTGAACCGTAGCTGGCGGAGTGGGCGGGGCTTACAGCACAGCCATTTAAGATGCATTATGTGCTCAAGACTTCCATTAGTGTCTTATACGAGCAGTGCAGTGGCGTGTCAAGAACTTTGCAAGTGATCGTTCTTATGTTCCTCTACGGACTATAAAATCCTGTATAATTTATGCTAAAATAGCATATAGTAGGTTGACACAAATTCACTGAAAAAGTGATGTTAAAATGTGACCTTAAAGCTTGTGGTGCCTGTATAGCTCACAAAGTGGTGATATGAATCAACCTACAACATTTTCTGTTATGGTTATGACAATAACCATAAGCATGTCTAAATAAATACGTTGTAGCCAAACTGTAATGCTCAGTAGGAAGTAAGACGGATAATGGAAGTATGAACAAATATATTTATTTAAAGAAAGGTAAAGTTCATAGATTCAGCAGTTCATTCTTGACTGGGCAGTACCCTGAGCGAAGTGACATCACACAGTTCAGGAGGTGAGTTGCCAGTGAACTCCTGAATGAAGCTTTCCTTCTTTAGAAGTGATTAATGAGCTCTGTGATGTTGATACTCCTGTTTAATTCTCTCCAAAGGTGCTGAAGGAGTCGTGACAAGGTTTTCTCACGTGAAGGTGTGCAGTAGTTCTAGTGAGTGAACAGGCGGCTCTGCGATGAGGCGAAGTCCGGTGAGTAATACTCCAAACTCCACTAGTGAGTCTCCTGTGATGATAGCGAGCAATGAGAAGATCTTTTTATACACAGGCAGGTAAGTCAACAAACTTGATTTCAGTGGAGAGCAAAGACAATAATCCAAGAGTTCACACTGTTGGTAGGCATAAGGTAAGATAAGAGATGTTACCTCAATCACCACCGTAGACACACTGGAGAGTTCAGCTTATATACAAGCTCACCTAATGAGCTCCAGGTGGCGGCGATTAGCTCGTTTGGTCTCTGAAGTTGACTGCACTGATCCCAGTGCAGTCCTGTGGCCTGACACAAACAATCTGAAATGTCACATTAAACACGTATGTCACTAAATTTAAATACATTTAATTAAAACATAAATACATAAGAACATATTTTCACTGTGTTTTCAATTGAAGAACAAGCATGATACTACATTATACTTGTTATGTTATGACATTCACATTTTTGTAATTTATTTTAATAAGTAAATTAAAATGTTTACTCAAAATATTATGCCTTTTTTACCTGCAATCTATTTTATATATGCACCATATACAGTATATGTCAAATATAAGCTATAATTAAAAAAACAAAACAGTTATTTGTATAATTTGTATAAAATAAATAAATAAATAAATATTTTAATATAAATAAATTTGTGTATATATATGTGTGTGTGTGTGTGTGTGTGTGTGATTCCAACTACAAAAAATAATTTAGATTTTACAATTTACATTTTTTAAATTAAAAAGTTGTATAAATCCTATGTATTTAAAAATGTTATTACACATTTCATAATTATAGATATTATTATTATATAAATATAACAACATAAGAAATATCAGAATTCAAAAGATAATAGTAAAATAATATATTTTTAATAAATTATTATGTACACAGTTTATATATAAAATAATTATAAATAATTTCTATTTTTATTTTTAAAGTGCTTTGTATTTTTGTTCATAAATGGCATACAAAATATGTTTTTACTTCCAAATAAAGACAAAAATAATTGTGAATTGAATTCTTTGTGTAAAAAAAAAAAAAAAAGCTTTCACTTTTTATTTTCATTTTTCCCGTTAAATTTGAAACATTTTGACCATGTATAGCTACCATGTGGACTGCAAATGCGCGCTTAATGTATGCATCTTATCACTTGGTGGACGAGCAAGATGATACTATAACCCCACACAAGGTCAAATATCAATATTGTCTTCTATTTCTGGAGGATTTTGTAAAGCGAGTAGAGAGAGGAAACCGCAGCAGAGGTCAGGGATGGCACTGGTCTCGTGAGAGCCCCCGAGCGCCACTGATGGTTGTACCTGATACACAGCAGCTCCGCTACAGTTACCCTTGTGAGAGCATCTGCATGGAGCTCCTCACTCTGTGTTTTAATATCAGCATGCTTAAGGGAACGATCTACAGCTTCATTTCAATAATCAACTCGTTAATTACAGAGGAGAGAAGAAAGCCAGGCGTTCTGGTCCATTTTACTAATGTTCAATATGAAAGAGCTGCTCCACGAGATGCTTAGGTGGCCCCACGGGCCTCAAACACACACACACACACACACACAAAGAAACACACTCTCTCTTTATCAGCATATTGGATCAGCACCAAGGGACTGAAATTAACATTCATTAGTGGTTGCTCTGGGAAGGGTATATTTACAGGAGGAGTGCACTATTACTAGTTACATGTGTGTGAGTGTGTGTATGTGTGTGTGTGCGGCACAATATGCGTTTTCCAACACGGTTCCGTCCTTCACCGGCTCCGTCCCGCTTCACCGCAGTCGTCTGATGTCTTTGAGAGCCGCTTATTTACAGAGTCGTCATAATAATGACATCAGATTCTGCTGTAAGACCAGCCGTGTCCAGATAACTCTCTCCGTTTGTGTTCATTCAGTCATTGACCTTCATGAACGCAAATGAGTTTATATCTGTGATGGAAATTGCGCTATGATAAAAGCGAAAGGCCTTGATTGAGGTCAGAGGAGGGAATGAAAATGTAAGAGTTACTGAGATGAAGACGAGCCTGTCAGAAAAGATAGTTGGAGCTTTATGTCATGCTCCATTCTGGGCCAGTCAATTCACTGACATTGAAAAGAAGTCATCATCACTGGCCCAATTGTAATTTGTACTATCCTCATCTGAACCGCTCGATATGCACACCTTTGCCTTGCATTGAAAAACAGTTGATGCTAAAATGCTAAGGTTGTTATTGTGACACAATTACTCCTTCAAATAGTGACCTTTATGGACTTTTTGGATGAGAATCCAACATGGACGAAATTTTTGTTTTCTTTGTGCAAAAAAAAAGCACAATTCTCGTTGTGTCGCAAAACTGAAGTCACATGGATTTTTACCAGTGTTTTTACCACATTTCTGTATCTGGGATCGTTTCAGTTGTATTGCTGTCCATGGAGGGACAGATGGCTCTTTCATATCATCATAAATCTCAAAATTTGTATTTTTGAAGATGAACAAAGGCCTTATGGGTTTGGAATGAGATGAGGGCGAGTAATTAATGACAGATTTTTTTTATTTTTGGGTAAACTAACCCTTTACCTATTTACTACGACTTTTCTCTAAATAAATTTGTGCCCCTAAAGCGCCGCTTATAAGGCCTTGAGGTTTTTAAAAAAGCACCTTTCATGCAGTGTGTAACAGCTCTAAGTGAATGAAAACATCCTGCAAATCTCAAAGTCCCCTTTGTATAAAGATACTGGTTCTAAAAAGAATAATTGAATCATTGAAACAAGTCATTTTTAAAACAAATCTCAAGTCGTTTCATGTTGACATCACCATGAAAAATTTGCATTTTGCCCGCACTTATTTGTCTGTTAGCTTTGGTTTGAGGGGTTTGTCACGCAAAGAAAGGGTTTGTAAAAATGAATCATTGAGTGAATCATTTGGGAGTTGTTAAGTGATTAAAATAAAATATATGCATATCATAAGACAAAGAAAGTGTTTTTAACCCTGCATGCATGTCAACCTGTTGTTGGGGATTTCCAAAGCCAAAATATGAACCTTTCATAAAAAATAACAGGAGGACTTAATACGTAATAACGTAAGAAGTATTTACTGTCAGATTTGATTTGAGTTTTCTTGCTGTAAAAAATGTACATTTAGGAAAATAAGCTCTGACCTCGGATTTTTCTAACTTTCTTCCAAGAAGCATGTTTTAAAACATCTATACTGCAAAATAATATAGTGACAAGGGGATGTCAAGTCCAAAACATGACAAATTGCACAATAAAAGGCACCATAAAAATAGTCCATACAACTTTATTGCAAGTTTTGGAAAGCAATTTAGTTCCGAACCAGTGATGTTTGAAGTTTGACATGGTGCACCCATTTTTGTATTTTGCTAACAGCTGTGTATGCTGGTCGTCATTATCCTGGATCAACATTACTGTCCAAAAATATAAACTTATCCCAATCCTTACCCTTAAACCTACCCCTACCCAAAATGTATGCCTAAAATCAGTGGAAAATGATAGCTAATTAACAAGGGTGTAGAAGCGCCCAACCCTGATCATAAGCCTAAAACAGATATTTCCAGAAAAATTATTCCTCAATTCTTATTGTTTGATTGGAATCTTTCAATAATGCATTCAAACTGGAGTGCGCTTCCACACGTTTCTCCAAACCTTTTGATGTTTGAACGAGTTAAAGATTAGTTTACAAAGGGATTAACTAAGGATATTTGGAAATAATCTGTAATTAGTGATTAATTACTCATCTTTTTTAAATTGTGCATTGGCATTTTAATCGCAGTGCATCCTTTCTAACATATAAGGATTTCATAGATAGATGTCAAGACAATGGGTGCCATATTTCCTTTATGGCCACTTGATAGCAGCAGAGGATCATTCATTTAAGAATCCTAAAGGAAATACGACAAGTTCCAAAAAATATTAAGCAGCAACAGTTTCCAGCACTGGGAACTGGGTCATGTGACACTGAAGACTGGAAAGTAAGCTTTGCATCACAGGAATAAATATATAACAGTGGGTTTTGAATGTTGGTTCTTAGCCTAAATAAAATATTTATTTTACTGTATTTATTTATTTTATTATGGGACCATTTATGCTGGGAACAGCACCAGCTGATATATATTTCTGTGGGAGCGGACAGGCGCTCAACTGTAATGTTATAAAGCTTCGAGAATAGTTTTTGTGAACAAAGGAAACAAAAATAATGGCTCTATTTAACCAATTCACTCCTCCACGTCACCCTATAGTCTGGCCCACCCTATCAGAAACTTGGCCCACCCTGGCCCCACACTAACAGACAATCACAAAATTGTTATAATATTCAGTTGAGCTTCCTATATTTTTTTTCACTTTCTTCCCATAACGCAGTATCCACTCCCGCCCACACCCACAAACCTGCTAATAATATATATAATTTTTCGCGCATCAGGCTGCTGCTATAGATATATATACTGACTAGATGTCACCTCTGACGCTGCTGTCCATAGGAACGATGTGTCAACTCGGCTGCCATCTTGTGTCTAGGGAAGCCACGCGCGTCTACTCTGCATTAGTTAACATTGGCATAGAACTATCAACTATTAAAAGCACCTTAATTTGCTTTATTTTCAACCGATTTTCAAGCCGTTTTGTTTATTATAAATGTCAGACATATATATATGATAGAACATATCATAAATATATGTAAATATAACATATCATTCACATAAATTATTAACTTTACAAACTAACACTGCCACAAACTTTAGGCAACTCTTCACCATCTTGCAATTACATTTTATTAATCGTTGGTTTTCTTCAACATACATTAACATAACTTAATGTTACATAGCTCTTTCTTTCATAGGAAAACATTAACTTCGTACACACATACAGTGCTGTGTAAAGGGAGAGCATCTTACAAGATCATAAAAGATATTTGTCAATCAGCATCTCTTGATGGATTTTGACTCATGGTCTTAGTCTCAGTGGTGTAGTGCAGGTGTATACGGCGTATACCTACTTTTTTTATCGGTCGGCATATACCTACATCTTTAACAGTCTGATGCACATTCCGTGGTGTCCTGCATTAGCCAAATCATGACAGTCAACCACAAGAGTAGCTAATCAAATCGCCTGTGTTGTGAATAAATGCAAATTTGGGGATTTGGGGAAAATGTTTTCGATTTTAATCTCATTTCTTTCAATTACATGAGATTCTTTTTTTTAATGTGTAGGGACTTATTTCAAACTACTTAAAACTGGAAATTTATTTCAAACTACTGGAAAATGCATAAACAACCACTACTTTATGAACAATTTAAGGGACTACTGCTTGTCCCTGTCTTAGTCTCTGTTCTGAAGCAGCTCCACCTCATCTTTACTGTAATATATTGAGTCTAACATTAAATTAGCATTCACAGTCTTGTCTGTGCTCTGATCACGCCAATATGATCATATCAGGTTTCCATCTAAGGACTTTGTATGGAAAAATATTTTGCGCTTCAAAATTACGAAGACATACATTTCTTAATTTGTTGTTGCTTTAATATGTTGAAATTTATAATGTATTAATTTTGTTTCTGAAGATGAAAGTTGTCATGTTAGTACTAATGTGTAACTGCTGTAAAGTGGAAACAGCTTACAATACTCGTTCATAAATAGGGCCTTGTTTGAAACTACTCTAAAAATATATTTTATTTGTGTACAGACACAATAAAAACAGTTGTGCTTTTGTAAATAAAGTCAAACAAATTAGATGCGGCTTTCCAAAGAGCGCTTCACAGAAATTAATTGAATGGGTGGATGAGAAAATAGAGGATGACACCACAGAGGAAAGATGGAAGGGTGAAAGGGAGCATAGATTTTGCAGAAAAAGTAACTGGTAGAGGAATTGGTGGCACACAGGTAGTAATACTTAGGTGAAATGTGCAGATATGTCTAGAGATTTTACCAAATGTTGTCTGTGATACAACTACATCTGTAAATTAAGTTAGCTGGTTGCCTGATTTGTTAGTGCTTGTGGGGGTAAGCCATTTCAGGTTGAATAAAGCTAGGAATGGAAGTGGCAGTCTGCGGTGTAAGGCTTCTTCAGATAGATTTCAAAGTCACCAAAGGACACCAAGTAAACTGCCATCCACAGAGGAAGAGGACAGGAGCCCATACAGCTCCTCTGTAAAGGTGCCCAGTTCACCAGGAAGGTAATAAATCATTACAATATTGAGTTTAACCGGAGCTCTTACCATTTACCAGTCTCCTGGACGAATCCAGGTGTCGGTCAAGCCCAAGAAAATAAAAAACAATTAGGAAGCAATGGCCAGAATTAAGGTTGTTGACAGTTGATTGACAATTCCAGAGACCCACATAAAATGACAGAGATGCAGAAGAAGAGGTGTAGATAAGATGCAGCTTAGCAAGATTTTGTTGCCATCAATGTGTGATGGTACTGTAGATCATTGTTGAGAGATCAAGAATGTATTGGAAACATACCATTGGAAAGAAACCTATCTGACTCTGCCAGAGAGGTAATGAAAAAAATGTTAGGTTAGAAAAAAATTCTGCTGCACTTAAGGTTCCTAAGAGCACAGCGGCCTCCATAATCCTTAAATGGAAGACGTTTGGGTGACCAGAACCCTTCCTTGAGCTGGCTGTCCGGCCAAATAGAGCTATCAGGGGAGAAGAGCCTTGGTGAGAGAGGTAAAGAAGAACTGAAAGATCACTGTGGATGAGCTCCAGAGATGCAGTCGGCACATGGGAGAAAGTTGTAGAAAGTCAACCATCACTGCAGGCCTCCACCAGTCGGGGCATTATGGCCCGACAGAAGCCTCTTCTCAGTGCAATACACATGTTAATCCATATTAACCCATGTAGCGTTTGGTCCAATTGGGCACAAACTATTTGTTATATTTAACAAGTTTTAACAATCTTTGGTGCCACTTTCATCAACCCAAAAGGGTAACTCAAACTGCAAATACAAGTGTCTGTGTAACCTCCCCCCTGATGGGCTGCTGATAAGGCAAACCAGGCCCTTCCTTTATTGCTTTTTAAGAATGTTAGCAGAGCAACTCTGACTAAGTCTAAAGACAATGGACCTTTTCCCTAAATTAATTCACAGGAAAA
>JAUCNO010000425.1:6911526-6922990 GCA_032353835.1 Enteromius viviparus
GAAAGAAATCACACTTACTTCCTTATTTTATTCACACAGAGATTCATTTCTTCACTCACCACGGAGAGAGTGTGGATTGGTTTGTCTGACACAGAGCGGGAGGGACACATGAAATGGGTAGATAATACACCACTGAATAAACGGTAAGTGCTGAACATCACTGTGTATTCATCTTTGTTGTTGTTTGTTTTGTTTTGTTTTTGTTCTTTTTGATTTATATTACAAAATGAGGCCATCACAACCTTCAGAAAACCTTCTGAAAACAAAAAAACATTTTAAAGTAAAGCCATTTTAAACTTTTTCTTCTCTCTTTTACGTGTATTTTTATTTTCACTTCTGATCAATCTTCTATATTTCTTTAGTAAATGTGTGATTATACTGTGAGTATATTGTTGATTCAAATTGCTTTCCTTAAAAACTGAACATCTGATACATGTTATTCAGGTTTTGGTCCAGCGATGAGCCGAATGACTACGGTGGAACTGAAGATTGTATTGAAATTAATTATAAAAGAGAGACCTTGAACAGCTGGAATGATCGTCTATGCTCAGAGAAGATAAAAGGCATTTGTGAAAAATAGAGTTCATCCCGTGTTTTAGGTTTTGTTTCTATAATCATTCTTGTTGTGAATGAGACATTCTGATGCATATTTTGCTCCATCACAAGCAGCTCAATGTGATCTTATTATAGATGTTGTCATGATTCTCACTTGTTGGTCCGAAGTGTTGAGGAGACAACCACTGTACAAGTCCAAAGTGTCCAGCTGTCTTATTTGTTTACCCTGTTATTCTGATATTAAGATTGTTAAATTGCCTTTGACATGAATTGCTTTCTGTTTAAATAAAATGTTCGATTATCATTACCACAGCATCTCAGCGAAGTGAGTCTGCTTCACTCTTCATAAGCCACAGTTCAGCACAATAATGATGTCAGTGCAGATCACAGTTAATTTATACAGATTCCAAACCACTCTATAATATACAAATTCTTCTTTAACAGCCTAGGCATATCTACAATAAATATAATGTATATACATAGTATATTTATTTAGAATGAGGCACCTAACATACTTGTAAGATATAAACAATAAACTAACTTTACAGCAGATTCCAGTGGTGGAAAGAGTACTGAAAAAATATACTCAAGTAGAAGTACCATTACCTTTTAAAAATGTGTGAGTTAAGTAAAAGCCCTTGTCCAAAAAACTACTTAACTAAGAGTAAAAACATAGCCTATTTAAAAGTACTTATGAGTATCGAGTAGTGAGTACTGAGCTGTGTTTTCTATACTGTCATAATAAATGGTGAACATTGTAATTTATACATTAAACATTTATTAAACATATTTATACATTTTGTAATTCATGTCATCTTCTTAGTCATAAAGAATGAAGAATATCATGCAGTAATTTTGCCACCACTTTTAATAATCAAAAAACACACTACTGTCCAAAAATATAAACTTATCCCAATCCTTACCCTTAAACCTACCCCTACCCAAAATGTATGCATAAAATCAGTGGGAAATGATAGCTGGTTAACAAGGGTCTAGATGCACCTAACCAAGCCTAAAACAGATATTTCCAGAAAAGATATTCCTCAATTCTGATTGGTTGATTAGAATGTTGTTCCAGGATCAACAAGGATATTGATCCAGGAACATTTTGTATTTAGTGAAATCACGCTCACCATGTATAGGCTTCCTTCACAGATGTGCTGCTGTGGTTTAGGTTAAATACCCACAAATACTCAGTGCATATCAGAAAATCTGTATCTTCATCAAGTTCATCCACTCTTGGGTTTAGAAGAAAAGCGTATGATTTCTGCTTAGACATTGCCCTCTAACTTTTTACACTACATGTGTGAACTGGTGGGTGGGGCTAAACAGGCAGCAATGTGGAAGCAGGCCCTGATCTTTTTCTGCAGAGCTAGTGCTGCTTATCCACACTATTATATAACGATTTGAGTTCTAAATCTTACAGATTGTTTTTGATACAATGATCTCTTATGTGTCAAAAGATTGAGGGAATTTTGATTTATTATGACCCCTTTATCACAGTGCTATCATATGGCTTTAGAAGACTTGGAATATAGTTTACAGATTGTAGAATATAATGGTTTTTTTTCCCCTTTTTGGTGCTTCTGGCCTCTAAATGGCTTTGTTGCACAAAAAGATCAGTGTAATAAAACTTTTTAGTTGGGATTATATTACAGGCTTGGATTAAAGCACAGGCTTGTCTAGCCCAGGGGTCCCAAGTGTGCAGGGCCCTCAGATTGGCCAGACTATTTTTTATTTTACTTCAGCTGGCCTCACTGGCCCATAAGAAACATTAAAGGATTCGTTGCAGAGCATTTGACAAAATTAATGTCTTTTTTTGTTGAATTAAAAAATTCAAACCAAAAGTAAAATAGGCACATGCATTCAAAAGTGATTTTGATACCCCGCAGTTTAAGAGTGACTTTGATGCGGGCAAATTAGGCTACATATCTAGGTTGCTATTAGTCTGTAACTCTGTATCCTGCTTGAAAAACTTGGTCTGTTTGCAATTTGAATACTGAGAAAGTAGGCTGGTCTGATTATGGCTACACTTATTGTTTGCACTTAATACGGCAAAGAAAGAATTGTGTTGTTTATTGTTATTTATACTGTTTTTATTTCTATGTTCAATTTGTAAAAAATTCAGTTAGGAGGTCAAACGTTCTTGAAGCTCATAATGTTGCATTTTAATGCATATGATCATTAATAATCAGAAAGTAGAACTGGAATGATATTTATTAAGCCGGGCTCAAACTACAGGAGTTTTAAAATCCTAACCAATTATGAAATCTGCTGCAGCGCACACATAAAGAGAATCTTTGCAGGTTATCTTCTCTCAAATCTTAAAGATGCATACACTACAGGATTTGAACATCATGGTGGAAAAAGAGGAAAAGTCAGCTCACCAGTATGGCAGTTTTTTGCATATTATAAGTCTGACCGTAGTCAGACCAATGTCGTCTGCAAATTATGCAAGACCGTCGTCCCCGCCAAGACCAGCCGTGCTCACCCTTTGGAACACAGCTGTATTCAGCCAACAACATCTGTAGCTGCAGCAACGCACAAGCAGCAGACCACCATGGAGAGGTACTCTGCATCAGTGCCTAATGACAAAGAATCTAAACGGTACAAAGATATAATGGAGGCAGTGACATTATGTATACTTTTTAATTATTTGAGTTTTCCATGGTTGTTGACATTTCTGTCTTAATAACTGAGGGGATTATGACCTTATTATTTTAAATGGGTCAAAAAAATACAGTTATCAGCCATATCGCCCAGCCCTAGCATGAAATATATAACACTGTGCAAGTGGCTTTGGGATGTTTTATTGAAAAAATCTTACATATTGTTCCTTTAAGGTTATCATGCCAGAGGGAACGCCTCATGTGATCTCACGCAGCAGATTGTCATTGATATTTAAGTGATGCTTACGTTAGCATGTTAGCAGCTCTCTGTACTCACCCGGTAAATTCAAAACTGAGGTGACTCACTGCAACACTTTTCTTCTCCTACAGTTGTGATACATTTTCCACACATTATTGAGACTGTTGCTACAAAACTCTGTCTCCAATATCCAACGGAGCCGTAGCTTACTGCAGCAGCTGTTTTGCAGTCGCGCATTGGTTGTTAAGGTACTGACGTAATCATATAGCCATCATAATCCCGATTTAAATCCTAACTATCAAACATGTTGATATGATTGGGGCAGCCCCGATTTGTGCGCAGATGGGGAGGTGCAAATTTCCATCGGTGAATGCCTCACATTTCCATATACACCGCACAAGCATCAGGACCGATCTTTTTGCTTCGATTCTCGAAAGGGGGAAATCGTGCAATTTTTTTTTCGAAATGTGTAAAAATCTTGCCTCTTCTTATTCTTGTAAACCAGATCTCATGTATTTCCATACCTCTACCCCTTACAGAAAGCAATGTGCACCCATCACAGTCTCACAAAATCCTGTGAGGATATTGGAAATGTTGAGGAAACTTATTGTATTATTGACTGTCTCAGTGTGCGTGCCATTATATCTTGCTATTTGCATGAGAACTATGTATGCCACTAAATACATTTCTCCAGTAAAGCATAATAATTAATAGTGGGCCTCACACAAAGAGCAGCCTAGAGGCCCCTTCACCACCTTAATCCGCCCCTGGGGATATAGGATTTTAGCCAAAATACCATGATTGCCTTAGTAATCTTTCTGCAAGGGGTGAGTAATTTCTGGCACGGATTTTCTAGAAGAATGATTCTAGATTTACAGAGCTCATGAGCTTGCAAATGATTTTATTATACAGTCAATTTAACGACAGGAACCATTTCACTCACTTCAAGTAGTGGTCGGCATGCATCTTTGAACTTCAGAGCTGCAGAAGAAGCCTAACAAACTTCATCAAACAGCCATCCAGAACAGAACAAAGTCATTATCATTACCGTCCGTAATCACTTACGACACTCCGCGTTTGATCCAGAGCTTCGGCTCCACTTTGAAGACACAATGGAAGTCATCCAACATATTCAATCGGCAGGGGCCGCCGGTCTGCCCTGGCACATGATCAATACGGCTGACGCGAGACAGTCTTAGCTGCATGTGTAATGCCTGTAAAAGGGGCAGGGATGTGTGGGCAGTAAACACTACGGTTCTGATTGACAGGGTTGGAGATTGGATCTACTCACACCATCTCCGTCCTCTCTCCCTCTCACTCTCCCTCTCTCTCTCCGTCCCTTATCTGTTCACGCCACTTTGCAGTTTTACATCCCAATCGCAACATTTTCATTTCACTCTTGCCTTCCCCCCACTCTTTCTGCACCCACCGCCTCACCACCTCTCTTTCCCGCTGTTCACTTTGACTTGTTTTCCCCCGTCGTTCCTGTGGCGAAGCAAAGCTAATGCATTTGTTTATATCCTTCCTCTTCCACAAATAGAAACTATTACAGCGGAGTCGAACGCCAGCGGTGGGCGTGAGGGTGCATGGCTGATTTTAGTTCTCCGCTCATTCCGGGTGCATTACCGCGCCATGGTGGAGGGTCTATCAATATTGCAGTCGTGGCTGGCGATCATGTAAACCCAGCGCTGCTAAACAGAACCAGGCTGTGCCGAGGCCGATTTGGGCTCTGAGGTTTCCCGCTCAGTGTCGGGGCGTATAGAGGAGCTTTACCTACAGGAGTGTTCGATGCTTTATTGTGTTCTCTCCATTAACCAGGGCAATTGAGTGGAATTCACAAGCCAGGAGTAGAAGGACAGAGAGTCGACGGAGTATGTGCAGCTGCAGAGAGTAATGAGATAGTAATTAAATCAAGTTCTGGCTGGCCAGGGTTCAGCTGAAAGGGTTATATTGGGTAACCGGGGCCAGCCAGTGTGGCCATTCATGCATGCTGGCCTGTGGGTGAACACGTCTTACCTGGGCATGTGGAAGAAAGATTTGAAGAAGATTTGAAGAATTGCTCCCTCGGGAATCGACGGCTACGATGCAACGTGGGTGGAGCTGATGGCTGTAATTTGTACTAAATGTCGGTGAGCTGATAGAAAAGAAGGATGTGTAGAAGTCATGATCATTAGGTGGGAACACACACACACACACACACACACTGAATGCTGCTGGCACTGGCAGGCACAGCGGATGCACGACAGCACTGGTGCAGGTGTGCAATCAGTCTGTAATGGGGATATGCAAAATGTTCAACTAGTTTTAACCCTTTTGTTTTGGAGAAAAATCCACAAAAAAGACAAAGATGATAAAAACATCACAATAATCCACAAATATTCCACTTGGCTCCATTGCATCTTTATTGTAATAAATCAACGTTAAATGAAAACAGTCATCCTATTACAAAAAATGTCATAACCTACTTTGTTTGTCAATCATTTGTTAGACATTCAATTAATCCATAGGTGTTCTAATTAAACTTACTTTTTTTTAGGACCGCTATCGTCAAAGATGATTGACAAGTAGCACAAGAACTCTCTGTGTATCCATGCAGCCTAGAATGGATGAGAGCATGGAGAGCAGCGATAACCCCCCAGGGTAAACAGAACAGAACCAACGAACGTATCGCAGATATTGTTAAAGTTCAATCATTTTAGTATGAGTCTGATTCAAGGAGAATAAGAAGGCTGGATCCTGACTGACAAATAGATGGAGGAATGTAATTAGCTAATGAGCCAAGCGAAAACTGCTGATAATACTGAAGGACCTTATATATGGACGCTTAGATAGATGTCATATTCCTATAGATAGATGGGGGTTCACCTGAGAGCCAGCTGATGCAAGCTTGAATAACGTAACCTGCCAGAATTAACGTTACTCTTCCTTTTGTTAACATATGCCACTATTTTTAACTTTTAAAGTGACCTAAAATGATTTACATAAGACACTGAATGGAAAAGTGAGACAAATTAGACAACAATTTTTAAAATGCAAAAATAAGTGACTGAATTTGTAATATCATACTATTTTTAGTATTTCCGCTAAATGTAAAGAAATAGTAAGAGCAGTCAGTCATTTCACTCAGCGGCCATCTTTAAAACACCTCCTGGGCATGCAAGCTCCTATCTTTTTGAATGCGGAAACATCAAATTCTTCAAATCAGTTTTACCAAGCTTATGATTTAATTTTATGTTTGAAATCACCAAAGAACAGCTGTATCATAAATGTTCTTTGTTTTGCGCAAATAGCATTAAAATGTGTTTTTTATTCTAGACAAGCCAGTGTGCATGTGCACAGTCCTAAACACACGTCTCAGAACACTGACTGTTTCTATAGCACTCTATAGGGACTTCTATCAGCAGTAACAAAAAAAATCATCTGCCCCCCCAACACGGTTTTCTATTATCTATAATACCTGTGACTAAATAGCATCCAATCTAGCGCACATAAAAACAAGACATGCCCCAGTATCCGCGTGCGGAAAACCATTGGTGCTAGCGCTCATTTAACCTCTGCTCACTCGTCAACAGTGTTTCCAACTTTTTTCAATCGAAATTAGCTAAATCCAGCTTGAAAAGTCACTAGATGTCGCTAGATCACGTCATACGTCAATTTACATATTTATTACTTCAGTGCGTCATATTATCTTGCTTCTCTGTAGCCACATAATGTATTTTAATGCAGCCAAATTCTCAATATAACTGTTTTCATTTACATATTTAATGGTTTTTGTTGTCAGAAAAATGTGAAATAGTGACTGAAATGCACCCTACTATTAGAGGCCAACAAACTCCTTGACTACTTTACAAGATATTAATCTGGATTAATGTCCTGATTTATAATCAAGCCGTTGTCTGATGAAATCAAATACACATAAAATAAAGACAATGGCTATGCTGGGATTTTGGCTATATTTGCATGGAAAATAGTTAGAAGCATCATAATACTGAACAGAACAGGCGCAGAGAGAGGTGTGCGCGCGCTTGGAAACAAGTGCTTGCGTGGCATTACCAGAGGCTCGCTGAGGTTTGTCCAGGAAGTCGCTAGATTTGTCGCTAGATGCTATTTGTCACCAATTTTGGGAAAATGTCGCCAAGAGGTCTGAAAAGTCACTAAATCTAATGACAAAGTCGCTAAGTTGGCAACACTGCTCGTCAAGAAGACTTTTGGAGACTGTGGAGGCAATGGTCAAATGTCAGAACTCTCCACTCTTGTGGTTGGTCATTTTAAACACATACCGCTTATAATGATTTTAGGAATAGTGTGTGTGTTTGTTTTGTTTTTTTTTATCAAATTTTTTTTATTAATAATTAATCATGTATGAACAACAATGCAACACCAATACATATTTGTAGTACAATAATAAAAATTAGGTATAAAACATGAAACATAATGAATAGTCTAGTCATTTCAATAATTGAGAATCAATTTAGAATACTATAAACCCGTAATATATTTCTTCATATCACACATTTAAGCTGATCTTTTAAAAAACATAACGGCATACACTATCCTCCTTCACGGTCTCAAACATCAATAAAATAGTTGCTACATAATATTCATATCTGATAATTCCATATGGATAATACGTTTTGGGATGATAAATTTTTGGCAGCGGCTATTTACAACAAGTTCACATAGCATTTTCTGATATTTATACCACTTATTGCAAGTAACAGTTATCTGCATCTCAGTATTGAAGTGCATTTTAAAACAGAATCAACCTATTTGAGTGTAAATGTTCATTTTAATTCAGATTATTAAGTAGATTCCATTGTTAACACCTTTATTAAGTCCTCCCTAACCCAATCCAATACTTTACTTTCAAATTTTTTATTACTTCTTTCATTTTTATTTAAAATGAATGCTTATCTGATGTTATTTGAAATTTTAAAAAGGAGGGGGGTGCTGAGAGGGGGTCTCGCCCAGGGAGTAATTCAATGTAGAACCGCCACTGAGTGAATATTTGGTTTAGTCCAATGACATTATAGCGTGGGCGGAGCGACGTGACGTAAAGCTGAACAAACAGAAATCAAGTGAAAGACAAACTACAAAAAAGCATGGTATAAATATAAATATAATGAATATAATATATAAGAAATATATAAACCCTAAAAATTAAAGTGATAGTTCACCTGAAAATGAAAAACATGTTTATCTGCTTACCCCCAGGGCATCCAAGATGTAGGTGACTTTGTGTCTTCAGTAGAACACAAACAAAGATGTGCCAGAGCATGTCGAATGATACACATTGTGGTGTATCAAAGGTGAAAAAGCATATAAATACTGTTGAGTTTCTTGCACAAACTGTTTCATGTCTTAGGAAATTAATATATCGTCAAGAGCCGCAGGGTTTAATTTGTATTTGTTTACTTGGAATGAATGAATGTCTTACAGGTTTGGAACGACACGACGGTGAACTATCCCTTTAAAATATCTAGCTAGAATATTTAACCTTACTAGGTTGTTAGTCCACCATTTTGTCCTCTAAACAGACACCTGCAGCACCATGACATTTTCTTTCACTTGTAGCTATAAACTCAACCATTTATGACTAAACTCATTTGCATACATGTAAACAGACATTCCAACACACACCATTACACATACACACCACTTTGACATATTTCATTACCCCGACATGAACGCGCATACATGTGTGCCATATATCATGCAACTCATGTACACGCTCAGGTAGCCAACAGCACACTCTAACTGCAGCAGCTAAATGTCATGTGGCAGATCACGGGCTAAATTAGCATAAGAGAAGAGCCACTGGGCCATGACGGCGGTCGCACCCGGCGCTGACCTCTGTGATTGACAGCCGAGGGTGCAATGAGAGGTGAGAAAGATAGTTCCACCGGGGCTTGAAGGTGTATTTACTGTCATTCACCATCATTCTTTTGGGCACTTCACTGCAATGTCTGCTATGGCAGATTGGTGTCATCGTCATGCAAAATAGCAAGATAGAGTGTCATGACAGTGTTACAGGTGTGACCGGAAAAAGACGACTTGTCCTGGTGTGTGACGGCACATTGGTGCGGTTGACCTCTAAGCGCTTCTGCCTTCGGAGACGTCTAAGATGAAGCGATCGCTCTCTGAATAATCTTTGTAGGAAGTGTAATTAATAGCAGTAATTATAGAGGTGCGATAAGACTCACAAAAGCAGCCTTGACTATTCTGTGATTCGTCGCTAACTGTACATGAGTGATATGAGCTGAAGTCTTTGAGCGGAGTGCAGATTTGGGATGCCACAGCCGCCTTTTGTCATGAAGGCTGACACGTATCTTTTAAGACAATATCTTGTGTTGTCAAAGCTATCATCGCGTCTCTCAATTGCGTCAACTCTGCATAACATTTACAGCTCTGGTGGTTTAAAAAGAGTGTTAGGATGAGAAAAAAAAGCATTGTGGTTGTTGGCTTCATCGTCTCGTGTGGAAAATTTGCAGTATCTTGCCACAGGTATACTAGTCTTGTCTAAAGGGGGTGTCTTAACAGCTGAGAAATGGCAGGTTGGAGGGAATGGCGACAGAGAGTTTGACTCCATACCCGAGAGAGAGAGAGCGAGAGAGAGATGAAGAAAGAGAGGCAGCTATGTGGGGGCGTTGACAAAGGTGAATAATGAAGTCAGTCACTTCACTGTATGACTGTAATGGGGGTTAGAAAGAGATTGTGCTATTTCTGTGTGCACAAGAGACGGCGAATGAGCGCATATAGATGTTTGCATGTGTTTTTGTGTGTCAAACAAAGGAAGAAGATAGATAGACTGACTGGGAAGACAAAGACAGGCGGTAAAACTGAAACTGAGAGGGAGATTTTTATGATCCTAAATGAGTGTTTGGGTGAGTGTGAGGATAAAAGAAAAGGAAAAAAGACTGACTGGAGGAAAAAGACAGCCATTTAAACGGAGATGAATCTTGCGTTTAGTAGACTCACGAGCGTATGTGCCTGTTTGTGTTCCTCTTGTTGTTCCGGCCTAGCAAGGTTAATGTGGGCCGACTGAATGTCTGAGTGTACTCAACCCAACAGGCTGCCACACAAAGGGCTACCGATGACCTTGTGGTACTGCTGAAATGTGATAAGACAACAGCAGAGAAAACAGGAACAAAAAAGCATGTTGGCTAAATAAATGCATTTAAATGCAAACAAGACTTGGTTGGGATGAATCAGGGTTTCAGTAAGTGTGCAGAAGCCTAAAGCCAGACAAAGCTGTGATCGTAATCGAGTTTTGTGAGCAGTTGTGTTGCAAAATGATTTAGTGATTTAGACAAGTAAACATTGGATTTTGTATCATTTATGGTTAACTTTTTACAGTATTAAATATCATTCTAATTTTGAATGCAAGATCTCTCTCTTTGAGTTATTTTAGCTGTCCAATTAACAGTTGTGTTATCACGCTGCTTTAACATATTATTTAAATTTATTATTGTAATCATAAATCATTTTAGAAAAAACAGCTGTACCGGAAAATAAAAAATTAATATGGATAGCATAGCCCTATAGTGAAGAAAATCACACATTTTTCAGTGTGAACACACTGCATACATTATTTATAAGATAGTACAGAATCTCTTTTATATATTTCAAATACAACTGATTTCAATGGGTCATTACCTGTCTTTTTTATTATTTTGTCATGTACTCTTAAGTTTTTTTTTTACATCAAAAACATCATGACCCTGCTTATTGAAATGCTTACAATGAATGAAAACAAACAAACAAACAAAAAAGACTTGGAAGTAAATGTCCACTGTTAGGATTGGCTAATAACTGTTTATGTTTGACAGTCTTCCCAGAAGGATGCTGCCATGATTTAGGTAAAAAAAAAACATAAATATTATATATATAAGTACTAGTGCTGTCAAATGATTAATCATGATTAATCACATACAAAATAAAAGTCTTTATTTACATAATATATATGTTCATGCTGTGTTTATTTATTATGTTTATATTAAAATACACACATACAGTATATACTTAGAAAGTATTTACATGT
>JAUCNO010000425.1:6927914-6941041 GCA_032353835.1 Enteromius viviparus
GTGATCCTAAAGACCTTGATGAGCTGGATCAGGTGTGTTTGATTAGGGTCGGAGCAAAACTCTGCAGAGCTGTGGCCTTCCAGGAATTGAGTTTGAGACCAATACATTAAGGCATGTAAGCCTGAGCTTGTGTGATGGCCAAGCACCGTGAGAGGCTTTACAAGAAAAAGGCTCGTAAGCCTAAGCTCGCCGATTGGGTGGCTGGCAGCCAAACATGGCGATCAAGTATTTACATAGAGAAGGGCTTGCAAGCTTGAGCTCTCAAGTATAGTAAGGAGCAAGTATACTTTAACAGCCTGAGAGGCCCCTAGCTGAATGAGCGTTTACTCCTATGGGGCAGTCCTGGTCCTTAGAGGAGTACGCTAGCAAATAGCGTCTGAACCCATTTAAAGAGACTTTGCTTCGAGACCGGTAACCCTTAGGAGCTGATACCGATCACCGATAGCTTGCAGATTGCCTATTCCCTTGACTGATGCCAAAGACAGCAGCAGAACAGTTTTCAGCTTCAGCGCTCTCACGGTAGCCGTTTGCAGGGGTTCAAAGGGCGAGCCTCTGAAAGGCTTCTAGCACGGTGGACAGGTCTAGTGTGAGAAATGGTCTCTAGTACGCGCTCGGGAAGCACATAGGCTCCCGTCGAGCTGCCACACATGTAGGGCCCACAGACTGGGCCCTCTGCCTGAGAGAGAAGGTCTCATCTCAGGGGAATGGGCCGCGGGAATGCCATCAGCATTGTGCGCAGCACATGGCTGGTTCCGCCAGAGGGGGGCGACCAGTAGGACTCTGTGACCTTCTGTTCTGACTCGGCTGCTAACCTGGGAGAGCAGCACGATCAGGGGAAAGCATAGAGGCTGGGCCAGTTCTGGGCCAGCGTGTTCATTTCCTTTGTAAAATGAGCTGGGCAGCCGACAGCATGTGCGCGCCCTGGTTCAGTTTGCCGAGGATGTATGTAGCCCTTATCGAGCACAGGTTGTGCTGGGCCCATTTGAGAAGGCACACAGCCAATCTGAATAGGTTTTTCAATGACAGACCCCCCTGGCGGTTTGTTTATGACACCACAGTCATACTGTCTGAACGAACTAGGATGTAAGTGTTCCCCAGTTGCGGCAGGAAAACATGATAAGTGTGCCATACTGCCATTTCTAGGCAGTTGATGTGCCAGCTGCTTTCTGCATCTGACCACAGACCCGCAGCCGGTGAGCCCTCGTGCAGCGTGCCCCACCCCTTATGGAGGCGTCTGTTTCTATCACTTTCTTTCTGCACACAATGTGGAGAGGAACATCTCTCTGCAGCCACTGGGTGCCCTAACATAAGCGGAGAGCTGCAATGCATGCTCTGTCCAGTCTGAGCTGAACGCGTCAGTGACTGGCTGTAAAACCCTTTTTTATTTTTCTGCACAGGGGACAAAATGGGTCGCGCTCCTTTAAGTGCAGTGCTTTCACTTTGGTCTTCTAGTGGCTCTGCATTGGCTGCTAGAGCTGAGGTGGCGTGAGTCAGTGAAATGTGAAAGACAGAGTTCCTTTTAACTGGCCTAAAGGTCAAAACCCACTCAAGAAGAGGGGTACTGATGATCAATTTGAGCAAAACCACAGGCAGATCAAAGCACTGAGAGAGGGAGGGGGGAGGTGATGCGAGCTGTCTGTGACAGCATCCCATTCAGATGAATTATTAGGATCGTGCAGCTCGGCAACGAGGTGCACTAATCCTCACATTAAACACACACTGAGGAGGCAGATAGTGTCTGCATAATTCACTCATACATAATCTCAACCGCGAATACAGCCCCCGCCTTAGAGGCGAGAACATGAGCGCATGAGAGAGTCAGCGAGCGAGCACGGCTAGACTGTGAAGCAGATTGCGCTCTTTTTCCTCAGAGCGCTAAAACAGCGAGCTGCATGGGCGCTCTTCACGGACCCATTTATTGCAGCTATATAGTGTATCATGCCCGGAACTTTGCGAGGCAGAGGATATAAATAGAGTAGTTTGCGGAGGTCCGGCCATCGTGAGACTTACCCCGCTCTGTAGTTATTTATAGCTTTTATCCACTGAGGGGAATAAAACTGCTCGAAATACGGGGGCGTTGATTTCCTCTGTAAGAACCAGCAGATAAAACAGCAGGCAAGAAAGGGGGAACGCGAGAGCTGTGCTGGCGTTCGAGCCCTTAAACCGACTGCTTAATCATTCATTTTGCTCTGACAGCCGAGGAGGATAAGCCGCTCGAAAGGGACTCATTTACTCCTGCATAATAATCAGCAGAACAAAAGACGAACACATAGCTCTGCTGTCTCGGTTTCCGAACTCTGTGAGAGACTTGGAAACAGGAGCGAGTTTTTCCCATAGCATCTTAGCAGACCCAGTACGAGTGAAATGTCGACAAGGAACCTCCAACTGGATGAAATTGGAATCATTGCCTGAAGCTAAAAAACTAGAGGATATGAACCTGCGATTTTCTATTAAATCTAATATTAAATCTGGCTCAGAATTTTGGCAACTAGAATAAATTGATAATTCATTCAAATGATTCATTCTAGAATGAAACCCCTTCTGTATTTTGTTCAGTTCAATTCAAGTTTATTTTAAAAGCAGCTTTACAGGAAATATTAAGTTTCTACATTTTAGAAATTGAAGGTTTGAAGTTTTTAGTGATGATGACTACAGTATGTTAGAGAAATATACAGTAAGAATCATGCAGTTAGTTACAAATCACACTGAGTGAAAGCTGTTAACTGCAATAATTATATGTTACGACTAAGCAAAATTTGGAAGTTTCGTATGTTGTTCCAGGGTTAAAATCAACCTGGTCTCATAAAAATATGTACTGTACCTCTGTGCACTTTTTGTGCAACACCATTTTTACTGCATGTTTTGCTGCAGTTTCAAAGTAAAATGTCCACCGAGTGGTGCTAAAAAACAGGAACAGTTAATGTTAACAAATGAAAAACATTTTTTGATGCAGCTGGGCCATTTAAACTTCCTTTTACACACACTTTAGCTGTTTTGTTAAACCATATTTACACGGGATTTGATTTAGAGCTCCATATTTATGAAGCTGGATATCTGTGATGCTAATGTGCAAAAAAATCAGTTTTCAAATATCCTAGTATATAGATATATATTTTATAACATGAGTCATAACATGATTTTCTTCAAATAATAGTTTTACTGCCTCTAGTGTTCGTTTCTTTTGAAAATTTCAGTGATGTACTTGTTGGTACGTATTTCGTGTCTCGCTACAAAGTGCACTGACTGAGCATGAAAGCAGTTGGGTTAAAATCCAGGGATTATATGTGTTTTGATTAAAAAGAAACATGGCAGCAAGTAGCTTAAAACCTAAAGGCTGATGAGCATAGATTCAGATGCCTCTAGGAGTAAGACATTAGTGGTGACTATGGCAGAAAGTATCATGCCGTTAGTTACAAACTACACGTAATCAAACAGAGGGTAAAAACTGTTAACTGCAATGATTATATGTTGCTAATAAGCAAAATTTGGTAGTTTTATTTGTTGTTCCAGAGTTAGAATCCATGGATTATATGTTGCGATTAAACCTTTGCGATTGTGATTAATTTTGGTCGTTTTATATGCTGGGTTAGAATCTAGTGTTAAAATTGTTCAGAATCACATACAGGTTAATTCTAGTTTGACTTCATTTGGAATTGTTTACATTGTACCCAAAATGTAACTGGCAGTAATGTGTCTAAAATACGAACTTGTTTATTGACCTGTTCATGCTTTCGCACTGTTAAAATGAAATACAGAACAAATGCACTCTCGCTTGTGTGCTAGACTGAATAATGTAAGGTACTGAATTACAAAAAGAAACATGGCAGCAAGTAGCTTAATACTAAAAGGCTGATGAGAAGTGATTCAGATGCCTCCTTCCCAGTGGAGACTGAAAAAACAGCTTTGCAGTATCTAGAAAGGGAACTGACTGGCTGAGAACTTTTATGGCAATGTCTGAACAACCTAGTTTACTACAGTGTGGTGCACAATGTAGACGTGTGACCTGAAAGTATGGAAGTGAAATATCTTTGTTGCAATAACACAACTGAAGTCTTGAACTGAGAGGCTGTCTGGAATGTAACGAAAAGCACAATGCTAGAACGCACGATACAGAGAGCCTTTTGTAATAAGGTGGCGGAATTGAACAAGAATAGAAAAATGTGTGAAGGTATTTAAACAAAAGCGAGAGGACAAGTTGAACACTGTGTTTCACTGATGATAAATTAATCCGTACCGTCGCTTTTGGGGGATTTGTTATCATAATAGGCTGACTAAATTTCGCCTCCAAAATGTTGCCGATTAAGGGCAAAAGGCAAGGCAGACTACATAAAAGCTCTAGGTTTCTATGTGTGTGCCTGTGTGTGTGTGTGTGTGTGTGGCCGTCTGCGTAGGGCCCTTATCAGGAGTGCAGCAGAGTCGGGCTGTATTTCTGTGAGCGGTTCCCTGGAGATTGTGCCGAGGAAGAGTGACAGGGAGTACGGGGCTTTCTTGAACAGGTGAAGGAAGATCCAATCCATTCTGTTTAAATGTTTTGTCTCCTCTTTATTGATCCTTCTCTCTTTAACTCTCTCAGTGTCATTTCCGTAGCTCCTCAAGGGCAGGTCCTTGGGTGTTGTCAAGTCATCTTGGATGCAAGACATGGACTATTGACCTGATCTACAGTATCGTAGTGTTTACATTCACTTTATTTACACTGACATCTGTTACACGCACCAGGGTTTTGCCTCATTTTAATTTGAGAATGTCTTTTTTTAAATACCAATTTTTATTTGAATTTATATTAGGTTAACACACAAGATGTTGAATTACATTCTGAATTTAAAGTTAGAAAATAAAATTCAATCAATTGAAATTCAGAGAAACTGAAAAAAAAAAATAATAATAATTATGCGTTGACTTAAAAATACGTGTGATAAAAAATATGTGCGGCCAGTAAGTTTACACAAAAATATTGAGCAGTTTTCAACACTTATAGTAAGAAGACATTTTCTTGAGTGTCAAATTTGTATATAGAATAATTTCTGAAAGATTATGTGGCACTGACAATTGAAGTAATGGCTGCTGAACATTAGGCTTTAAAGTGTAAAAAAAATTAATTTCAAATAAAAAAATACAAAGGAGTTTTTAACAGTTATTTCCCAATATTACTGTTCTGACTGCATTTTGATCAAACTATAGTTTGCCAAGTCCTGACTCTTCCAAGCTTTTATTATGGCAGTGAATGGTGATTCATTCATCCAAAAAAGTGCTAAACAGCTCTGTGGCTAATAAAGGGTGTGTTTACACTTGGCATTAACATGTCCACATACACATTGAAAAGACAAGTGTAAATGCGTTCGTGCTTTTCTTATCGGATCTCAGCGTAATGTAAGCGCAATCCATCCATCGAATCCGCATCATGTCAAACAAAACCCCGCCCACTATCATTTCCCCCTCCACACTCTCTTTAGGGCGTCATTGCTTTGTAATATTTTTTACATCTAAAAACCATTTTTAAAGAAAAAAAGCTTACGCTGCCATGACATAAAACATCATGTGGCTAAAACGAAATGTGCTAAAAACACTGTACCCACATTGATTGGCAGCAGCTCATCCAGCACGTCTCCATGTGGTGCGGAATCCGAACACATAGAAACCACTGGATGTTGACATGTGTAAACGTGCCGTGTCCTGATATGCTGGTGATCAGATCTGCACAACACAGTCTCACGACCAATTATTCATATAAGTATTCGTGCAAGGTGCCAGATTCGTGCTAATTCGAACAAGTTCGTACGACCTTACTCATACGATTTTGTGAAATTTGTCTAAAACCCTAAAACCCTGTAAAATATGTATGATTTAGCAAAAATCATATGAGTGAGGTCATATGAATTTTATTGATAATCATGTTAATGCCAAGTGTAAACACAGCCAAAGCTCTTCTGAAGCAAAGCCATGCGTTTGTGTAAAAATAAATTCCACATTTACAACTTGATAAACCATAATATCTAGTGTCTGCTAAACTGTCATACAAATGCATCAATTCACATTAAAAAACTTGGAAGATCCATGTGGAGACATATTTAATATAACTCTGATTGTATTCACTTTTATATAACTGATTTTATGAACTATCCCTTTAAGGCAGCCCTAGTGATTTTTTTAAAGATTCCAAATTTTCAATAGACTGACGGACGGATATATAGACATATAGATAGACATATAGATAGATAGATAGATAGATAGATACATAGATAGATACATAGATAGATACATAGATAGATAGATACTGTAGAGAGACAGATTGATTGATTTATGTTCCAGTTATTATATTCACAGGTTTCTGTGGTCTGTAGCCAGTTTTATGAAATTCATAAACACACACTCATATTCACCCTCATTATTTCAATTATTCAGTTATTCAGACATGCACAAGAATCATGAGATTAGATCTGCGCCGTAAAACACAGCACCACCTGACACAAAAACAAGCGCTCTTGTTACTGTAAATCCACATAATGAAAAATGTGCTACTGCGTTCTTGCCTAATTGACATCCAGTTAAGATGACAGATGGGCTGTGATTTATTTATAAGTATTTACCGCACTAAATCAAGAGGCGCGATTTGCGGCATAATTGCGCGGGCACTAATAAACTGATATGAACTGCTGAATAATGAGTCGGAAGGCCCCGGGCTCCTCTGGCGCACTATCACCGTGGTGCATTTAGATAAGACCACACCGAGCTGATGACCCAAATCTAAACCCAGCACAAGAGCCCGTTCACTGGCATCCTGCCTCGCTCGGAGGACAGAAGTGGTTAAATGCAGGCTCTTATGTGTTTTAATCTCCCAATTGTGTTGAGTTAATTCACAGCCAGCCCTGGGGAAACTCTAGTGACTGCACAAAGACAATTGGCCGCTTTTCAAAATCTGTGTTGTGGCTTGCGTGTGTCTGAGAGATGCGACTCAGAGAGACAAAGTGTGTGTGTGTGAGAGACTGAAGAGAGTGAGAAAGAGAATGCTTATGTTAAAAATAAAGAGGCCACAATAGGGACAAAAAGGCAGAAAGTCTGTTACGGTGGTGCTTACGTGATCAGTCACCCCCCTAAAGCAATCGCCATCTCAGGCCAGTCAATCTTCAGCCGCTCTCTTACCATTTTATACTTCACTCACACGGTAATGACATGATTACATTCCAAGGTCCCCATCATGCCGTCCTTCTGTTAGTGTGGCTATTCCAAGCGTACATTATGGAGAGAAACAGATAGGGGGAGAGAGTGAGACAGATAGTCTATGTCCCATGTCCTTGTCACTCTGCATTAATATGTCTCCCATGCAGCTGTGTGCTCTCTGGCCTCGAAGAGGCTTCAAGGTCTCCATGCTCACACGTTCCAGGTTTTAAACCCCTCCGATCGTTTAACACGAGTTACAGTGACAATGCGGCTGTTCTGACACACTATCATTAGCTTCCCCAGCCTCTGAAAACTCACGCACACGCCAGCACGCTCTGTTTAACCACATCCACAAAATCCTCAACCATTTGCATGTTTTCCTTTGATGGAGCCTCTCATGCATAATGGCACTCCAAGTTCAAAGTAGTGCGCGAGAAGCGAAAGAATGCAAGAAACGGCTTTATGCGGGAGTAAAGGAAAGTTCTACAATAATAATAATTGCAAATCATTCAGTGATGCCACAGCACAGTACAGATGAGGCAGGACAGCCGGGGAATGAAGCCAGGATAGATGCTTTTCCTAAGTGGGTAAGGTGCAGTTTGTACAGCAGCCAAAGCCAAGGCACAGTTTGAAGAGGTTGGGTTTCTGTCTGCTGTTGTATGATAGAGAGCCCCCTCCCCTAGTCATTTCAAGGCACTTGTTGGAATGCTCAAAAGCTCACAGGCGTTTTCAGAAATGAGGCAGGAATGTTAAATAAAGAGCGTTCACTTTTTGTGCTGCGTAAAAGCCTGTTTAACTTAATCACGCTATTTGCCTTGACAGATTGGATTGATATCTGATCAGGAATGCACTTTTGAATGGAATGTTTTTGAAAACTTTGATCTGTCTAACAGTTTTCATTATTTTGCAACAAATATAACTAATTATTTTATCAATATTACTGTATTCATTCATAATTGTGAATATATTTGGGGAGTCACATTATATGGCATATTGCAGCTTATTATTTTTATTTTTATTATTATTTTAGCCTATATTATTATTTGATAACAAAAAATGTTCTAATAATGTTTTACCATTATTTTTTTAATAGTTATTTTTATAATGATTGATATTTGATTAATTCAATTTAATTTAAGGTTGCAACAAGTTATGTAATGTAGTTCCTCAAAAATGTATTTATTATTAATAAAAAAATAAAAATAGCAATGCTTGTAAGATAATAAAAATAAAAAAAGAAGTAAAATACTTGAATATAAAATAATAATAATAATAATAAGCTGAACCATGTCATGTATTTTGACTCCCCAAATACACTATCAAATAAATACATAAATAAAAATAATGATAAAATAAATTAATATTGTTGTAAAATAATTAAAACTCTACATTTTTTACTATTTTAAGAGATTTATTGTCCTTGACACACAGTCCTGTCTTTAATATAATTTCCTGTTTTCTGTTTGTTGGTCACACCACATGACTTCACAATTCAGTAGACAAAAATCTTGGCTGAGCAGACAACTGAGGTCCAGCTTTGTGCTTAAGGTTATTAGCTGAGAGTAATACATGGGGGAATTACCAGAGATACCATTCATCATACTAGCTGTTGTTTGAATATTTGGCTCATTACACAAAGCTTGCAAATGTAAAGTCATCTGTTAAACATTAATGCATTTAAAGATGATACACGCCTAATATTGTATGACTTGAGGACAAAATAACAGCAAAAAATAAAACATTGGAAATGTTTAACTTATAAAACAGCCTGCAGCATTAGCTAATGTATAATCAACTGCGTGAATCCATGCGCGTTGGCGTTTAAAAATTCTTTTGAAGCAAAGATCGTTACACATTTTACCTCTTTTTAATTACTTTCTGTGGTAAAATGATATGGTAAACAGTCTGTGCTCGGTGTCTCACTTGACCCACAGAACATTTATTTTCCCTAGTGACACTCTCATATCTACAATGTTTAATGACAGCACAAATTATCACTGGTTTTCAATTAAACATGCTACGCTGACGCAGTCTACTCTCAGTTGCATTATGGAGTGATTACCATACCTTACCTTCAATGTGTCACCATGGGTGTTCTTCTATAGTAAATAGAATATGCAAAAAGCTTTATGTCAATGATATGATAGGTGTACCCAATAAATAGCATGCAAACAAAACATTTTGCTGTCCCATGAGGCCATGAACTGAGGAGCTGCAAGATTTGAAACCAGGTGCCTCATTTTAAGAGTAAGTGCTATAGGTTGCAAGAATTATGTTCCTGGTTACATTTTTAAACACACACACGCCACCCCCACAAGAGTACATTTGCATTTGTTGTTAGCATGACCTCATAGGTCAAAAAACAATGCCAAAATGCAGATGTTGTATGTCCAGGAATGTATTTATATACTACACACCTGCATGCCTAAAGAAAGCACTTCATCAGCTGTCAAGAAGCAAGTCCTTTACTACATTCAGCACATTGGTAAAGTACAGAAGTATTCACCAAAATGCCACAGGTTCATAATGTTTCTGTAACTGCAGGTTAATTATCATACCTTGACTGTTATATAATGTACATTCGGCCTGTCATAAGCCCAAAATATGATGCACTGCTGCCAAAATGTGCATGGCTATAAATAATAATAATACTTTTATTATTTATAATTATATATTAATATTAATGTAAAGGTTACACATGAAATATCAACTTACGCTGAAATAAATGTATGATATTTGGAAAAAATAGACAAAATAGATACAATGCTCCCGTGGACAAAAAATGTATTAAAAAAGTAATTTAAAATGTATTTTTTATTATAAATATTTGACTTCGCCACCAATCAAAATCAAGTATTCTGTCTAATAGGAAAGCATAGATTTTTGTAAACTGAACGCCCTAGAGGTTCTTTATGTAACTACAGGGATTTTCTGATGTTCATTTAACCCGGCAGTATCGCAAAATGTACCCCAGACGCGAAAATGCATACACAAACAAACAAATGCATTATTGTATTGTCAGTTTTTTTTAATTTTATAAACATTTGACTTAAACCTCAGAACGGCCAATCAGAATCAAGTAGCTAGGCTTTTTCATAGAGCCGTGCAATAAAAGTGTTTAAAAGGAATGTAGCCACGGTATAAAAAAATGAGCACAAAAACTGAGGCTATACTTTTATTATTCATAATATTTACTGAGCAATAAGAAACATTTTTGAAATTACAGAGGGTGTTAAAAGCAAATATTTTAGTGTTTCGGCAGACCGTAAAAGGCTGGGAACCTGGTCTAAACGGATTAAGGGACAGTAGGGGGACGCATGCGACGCAGTTACTGGACATAGTCTGTGGTCCAGATTTTGATAAAGTAAGTGACATTGAGACAGCGGTGCCGCAGTCATCGTGTCGTCGCTGAGGCTGAAAGGCGAAGCGCTCGCGGGATGATTGGTGAGGTGTTCCACTGACCGCGCCCTCATTTCGCGCCCATAGCCGCCACCAGGAGACCGCGCATAGAGCGGCAGAGCTGCTGTGTGGCGTTGCATGCAGGTGGAGCGGTTTGACGCGCTCATACAGCCGTCGACTGTACGGCAGTGGAAGGGGAGGGCAAACGCCGCATTTCGCGTCTCTGGACTGTACAAAAGACTAACGAACAATTTCCAGTGAGAAGTGGAGATAAAGCGCGCTCACTTTCAGCCACAAACCCAGGTAAGAGCACTTCTGTGTGTCTCTGCAGATGCTTTTGTCATCAGAATGTGTGCTTTCGGAAATGCAGGTGATGCGCGGGGCTGGGGAAGTAAACGGATGGTGTTGACTCATAAGCGAAGATGTTGTCTGTTCTGTGTTATTGTTGAGCCCTCGGAAGTGTGGCTTTTTATATATCCCTTATTGGTGATGGTTTTGAACACCTGCTTGCCAGCGTAACGTTACTAACGGGCGCTGTGTGTATTGATTTGCCCCCATTCGAGTCATGCCATGTGCGGCTTTTAGATGCACGGGAGAGAAAGAGAGAGAGAAATGGAAAAGCCGTGGGAATAAAACAGCCTTTTGTTTGAATAAGCGGTTGTTTTTTCCTCCGAACGGGTAGTTGATAAAATGTTTGTTTTCGTTGAACAAATTTTCAGAAGGTATGTTTATCTGACCCTTTAGACAAGTTCACAAAGGACGGGGTTACATGCAAACATATGGTCTGAATAAATTGTTTGGACGTCTTGAATTGACAGCCAGAGGCCTGTGAGAGTGTTTCTGGTCATATCGAATGTTTTCAGAAGGTTTAGCTCTTTTATGCATCGTCATTTACGAGTTCAGGGAGTCCAGTTCATCACATAATATTTTTATGGTGCATGTCACATTAAAATTGTTCCCAGGCAACTCAAATATATGATGTCATTATTTACTCCGTTGTTCTTCCAAACCCTAATGAGTTTCTTTATTTTTTAGAAAGTCATATTTAGGGATTGCCTGGTCTTTTTAAACCCAGATGATGACAGTGAATGGTGACTGAAGATATTAAGCTCAACAAATGGCATGAAAGGACCAAAAAAGTATGAAAGTGATGAGAATAACGTCTTCTGCAATCATAGAAAAAGAGCTTTCCTGATGAAAATATTGCAATTTCAGTTGTTTTTCAGTGATAATCTTCTACTACAGTGAACTGAAATAGTAGATTTATTATTATTTTTTTGGGGGGTTGGGGGGGAGAAGGAACACGTCATTCAGGGTAGTTTTTTGAACTGGATCAATTGAAAAGATCCCCCAAAAAAAGGATATTTCATAGATCAAAATTTAACCAGAAATCTGTTCCTAGCACAAGCAATCACACAGATATTATATTGACTATTTCATAATGCAATAATACTTATGATAATATTTTATAATACAATAGGTTTCCAGTAGTTAACACACATGCATTAACTAACAATAAACAATATTTTTTACAGTATTTTATTTAATTTTTAAAATAATAAAAAAAAAAAAAAAAAAAAGAATTAAATACAATCATTCATTGTTAGTTGATGTTAGATCAGGTCTGTAGATTTTTTTTTTGTTGCCTATGCTAATTCTCCAGCCTACAATACATTGGTCAACTGTAACGGATGCCAACACATCTAAAAAAACTAAGCCACCAAAACACTGTGTTTTAATCCTTTTTGTATCGCCCTCTTGAACATCTGTTGTCTTTTTCTGCCGTTGCCATGTTGCAACCCTCTATTAGCTCTATCACCAACTGTTCTGTGGCAGGGCAGCCAGGGCTGAAGAACTGAGGATAACTCGATTGTGAGCTGGTGTCAGATAAATCTTTCTGGGCTCTGGTGTGTAAAAATCCTGTAGCGCTGGCTGTGGATGACAATACATCATGGATGTAATTAAATTCACTGTTTAATATTAGTATATGATTAACACCACTAATTGCATACGAGTCCCAACTGCTTAGGTGAATCACTTAAATTGAGTCTTGATAAATGTAGGCCATATTCAGACTTCTGTTCCTAAAGTTTACGACCGAGACACACTCTAGACAAACTCCGGTTGATCAGATCGACACAACCGTTATTGAAAGGCTAGAGCGATCAATATCACATAATAGTTGCTGTCTGTCAGCATAATAGGTTAGTTCGACAGTTATATGCAGCCATTTACGAGGCTAT
This sequence comes from Enteromius viviparus, assembly GCA_032353835.1. NCBI lineage: Eukaryota > Metazoa > Chordata > Actinopteri > Cypriniformes > Cyprinidae > Enteromius > Enteromius viviparus. The sequence continues at coordinate 6,940,712 of JAUCNO010000425.1, forward strand.
AAAAATGTGGACACAGAGATGCAGATGGTTTTGCTCTGTGCATGAAGACCATTAAATGATTCCTAGCCATGGGGATATGGGTCAGTAATGGAAAAACACTGCTTTGAACATGTTAGCTGCTCTGTGCCGTTTCCAGCTTTGTACCTATAAACCATGAAAGTTTCATGAGCATTTTTAAAACTGTGCTATAATAAGAAAAAAAAATCAAATGCCTTCTGTTTTCAAGCACCATCGATTATTCATTCAGCTATGCACAGGGCTCGAAATTAACTTTTTTATTTGGTAGCACTGGTGCTCCCAACTTCAAAAAGTTAGGAGCACCAGCAAAAA
>JAUCNO010000425.1:7000695-7011031 GCA_032353835.1 Enteromius viviparus
CAACCCTAATCAAACACACCTGAAGCAGCTAATCAAGCTCTTACTAGGTATACTTGAAGCTTCCAGGTAGCTGTGTTGAGGCAGGTTGGAGCTAAACTCTGTAGGACACCGGCCCTCCAGGACCGAACTTGGTGACCCCTGTTATAAAGCATTACCAGCTAAACAAACATCTCATTAAGCATTATGTGCTTTGTACAGTCACAGAAATGCTGTTTTATGTCAGCATCTGTGTTTTTACGGTTTAACTTTCAGCATCTGCTTTGATGCATTTCAGGACGCTTAAAACTCACCAATCTGGACTGCAGCATTTTTCATCCCGTCAGTGTAGCTGACCTTATACATATGCACCATATATGCAAATAGTGTTAATACAAATAACAGTATTTACAGATGTACAGTGTGAAATTTTGAAACATGACTACCCAGGATTAATTACTAGCCCAGGGTAGAGAAAGAACAGTGAGAAGTAGATAGATAACCCAGGACTGTGCTTACCCAGGGTTTTGCACAAATCTCTACATCCCTGCAGGAGGCCGTGCTTTACTCACATTTACACTGGTTACTCGATGTCGAGGTCATATGACTTGACGGTGTGCGTGTAGACAGCACGTTTTGGGATGTTGAGTTGCCTCAGTTAGCCGTCTGTGCTCTCATGCATACCATCAGCTTCAGGATGTTTACAGCCTTTTTATACGTCTTCTTCATCCTTGGAGGAAAAGCTCTTATGTCACTGCTGCTCACTTAGGCATTGGTGCCAGTCTTGAAAGCCGGAGCGTAATCCAAAGCTCAGCTCTTCTGCATCCAACTTTTGCTCCAGTTAGGTAATGCGTAGCAGGCTTGACCTCCGTGACCATGACCGTCAGCTACCCGTGAGAGCAGAGGCATGCGAGGACGTCAGAAGAGCGGGTACAGCTGGCACTGCCATGCCCGATCCTCCCAGTACCTCAGTAACCTTGGTATAATCCTCCATCTGAAGGAAAGCCTCCAGGAGTTTCAGATTAATCCCCTCTCCTCATATTCAGAAGTTTCTCATTCAGTGGCGTGCAGGAGCTAATCAGAGATCAGGTTTTGATATGCAGTAGATAGAGAATCCGTTATGGCTCAGAGTTTTATATACTGAGAATTTGCAAAGCATCTTGTCACCAGTAGCTTATGAGACTCTGACAGTCGCCTGCTCCCTAAGAATTCTTAGTCTTCACAGATGGAGGCAGCATGTGATTTTTTTTTTTTTAAGATGTTTGTGATCTTGTGTGTGGCCATAATCCTCTGCTCTATCGCATGACATTTGTGTTTCTGAAATATCGAATCAAAAAAATACAGCACTTCTGTATAAATACAGATTCTGTTTGATTATTTTGTATTAGTACCCCAAATATTTTTTCAATATTTTTTTTTTCAAGATAAAATTCAATAGTCTCTTAAAATGATTTACATCGAAGGGATAATTCACCCAAAAATGAAAATTAGTTCATCATTTACTCACCCTCAAGGTGCACAAATGCTTTGATTCTCTTCAGAAGGCTATTATTAACCCCCTAGTCGTGTGGAGCACTTTTAATGATGGATAAATGCACTTTTTTAGGCTTCAAAATCTCAACCCACATTCACTGCCATTATAAATCTTGGAAGAACCAAGACATTTTTTAATATTGACCGTTTCAATGACAACAACATAAACAAACATTACTGCGCATGTGTACTTTTGTGGCCCTAACTTAATAACAGTAGACATCCCAATAGAATCAATAACAACAGCTAAGTTCTTCTAGAGTAGTTTATTTTTTTTGATAACAAGCAAAATATATAATCAGAAGGATTTATTAAAAATGCTAATTTATTCTCTGCCAGCAGGAGGTGCTTTAAGCAGGAGAAACGATAGGTTGAGTTTATAAACGCTGCATTATGTGCAGGATGAAATAAATACAGTGATATAAAAAAAAAAAATCGGTTTGATTTTTAAATGTGTGTTACGTGCTCATGTTTATTCAGCAAAGTCTTTTGGAAAATCGTGGCAGGTCGCAACAAATTAATAAATATATAAGAAACACATCCCACAGCACAAAAACCTGAGACCAACTTCATTACTCATTACTTCATTACTGCGTTTGTAGCCGGTGACACTAACCAGGCCAATAAACAAACACAGACCGGAAGTTAACTTCGGTCCAGGTGTGTGCGCCCATGGAAACCATCTATAACTCGGATTGTATTCGTCTAAATGAAGTTATAAACACCTAGGATGGCTTGGGGGTGAATAAATCATATGGGGTACTTTTCATTTTTGGGTAAACTATCCCTTTAAAGATAATATTTCATTGTTTGCATTGCTTCGGAAAGCATTACGTAGTAATTTAATAATTTTAAGAAGTCATTATTTTAAAAAGTCAAATAACTGAGTAAGGAGTATCATATTAAAATTATTATATTTGAAAAAATGATAAATAATGAAATGTTTAAATAATGGGACATCTCTAAATTATGAGGTCCTGATTATTGAGTTAGTATTGTTTTTTTATTGAGAGTTCAATAATCATTTAAAAAAAAAAAATGTTTAGGAGATATTACATTTATTTAGGATGTGCTAAACCTAGAAAGTAGTGTAATTTTTTCAAATGCAAATGAAGTTTCTGTTTAGATGTAACCCTACAATATCTTGAAATGATCATATTGTCTTGAAATACCTGATGTTATCTTGAAATAATGAGAGCTCTCTAAATTTAGTTCTTGTGTGCTGATTTAATTTAATTTAATTTAATTTTTTGATTTAGCAGAAACTGACTTCCATAGAGTTTAGCACACTAGTACACTAGTAAGCATCATTTCTCCTGGTTTCCACAGCGACATGTGGATAGGCCAAAATGTGAGGATGAAATTACGTGGAGTAAATCCCGTAATTACTTTTTCTGTTTGGATGAATGTTATGCAACCGCAAAGGCAATATAATAAACGATATTTCAAATTGATTGTCTTGGAATGCACTATATTCACCAAGACATGCATATTAAATCACCCCATACATTTTGTAATATGTATTTTATGGGCCGAAACAATCCAAGTAATGGAAACATGTTAACCTAAACAAGCTCTTTTGGTTTTCCTGCCATGAATTATTTATTTATTTATTTTTATGAGCTCGCTGCTTCTTATTCCAGCATGGCGTTCAATACCGCTTGCCATTTAAAAAAAATATATATATCTCCCCTCTTCCAGAAAACTGTTTATGAGGTAAACACTTTTATGGCCTTGTTATTGACCCATTTAAACAAATTGAACTCTTGAAAACCACTTTCATCCAGATTAAGCCAGACAGGTGGAGGTGAACGGCCGTGATAACAAAACAGGAACAAGAGAAGCAATGCGAGAGACGAGCAGGCAGGAAGGGAGTGGGTTAGTTGCGCCGACAACGTCATACTAAGGGAGACACGGGAGCCTGTTGCTATGCCAACGCAGATGGGCCACCGCATTTCAATGCAGACGTCCGCAGCAGGCCTCTCCACGTCAGACAGCGCTGTGGCAATGACGCCTTGCATTTGCATTCTCTGAAAATAAATGTTTACATGAAACATACGCTCCTTCTTTTAAAATACCAACACCTCAAGGCTACCGCTGCTCTGTCCGCTGTTCAGCTCAGTGGGTATGAGCCGCTCTACCTGTTTCATATTAAAATGTGCATCGCTGGGAGGCAAGTCAGACTTCTCCATGAGCCATTACTGTCCGTTTTTGTATCTCTCGGTTAAATTAGCTGAATAAATCCCCCCCTTGACAAGTTGTAGAGCGTGAGTGAAATTGACGGTTGTGGGAGAAACGGCTTAATGAAAAAATTCCTTAATGCAGCGGCGCGCAGCTTTAAAACGTAAAAGAACTAAGAAACCAAAATCAATTAATAATTAATAATTATGTCTCACTGTGTGCTTGTTCCTTTTAGTTAAGGCTGTAGAGCAAGAAATATGAATGTAAACACAGTGTAAATGCCTCCATTTCACAGTAGAGCGACTCGCAAACCTTTTTTTTTTTTTTTGTTGCAGCGCAGATTATTTTTTAAATGTTTGTTAACAAGGAGTGTTGCTTTTTAATTCCTGGGTGGTTTGTGTGCTCTCCGCTATCTGTTGACGTAGTTGGCTTTTTCGCTGTACTCCATTATGTGCCAGTTTGTAGGTAATTTCATCTTCATTTTTCAAATTTGAGAAGTCACTGTGGCATAAACTGTTATACGAAACAGATGTGACAGCTGAGATGTGACTAGTGATGGATGGAAACGTGGGACAGGCACTTTTATAGGCTTTTGTGACTGAAATTAGAATGAATGAGGCAAAAGAAAACCATTTCAGGTGGCGGAAAAAAACTGTTAAAACACATGCAGAAGAAAGTCTGGATGTGGGGTCATTTATAAATAAAAGAGGTTTTCTTTATGTGTCTAAAAGTGTGAGAGGCGCATAAATGATGGATCGTCTTCAAAAGGTGATGCCTTTTAGTATATGGCCATCGTAACGTAAGGTGTCGCCTCACCAGACCAGATAACTACTGTATTCAGACACGTCAAGAATGACATGTTGGAAGGATAGATGGATAGATAGATATAGGTTTGCTTTTCCCAGTGACTTGCTTCATTGATGTTCGTGTTTGAGGGTTTATACATCTTTATTAAGTTGTTGGATTAAAATTAATTCATTTGCTTTAATAGATTCTGCATTTAAATCCAAGTGGCCCTTTATTTACTTGAAGGTAGAATATTTCTTTAGAAGGTAGAATTTCAAGGACTAAGATGGTCGGTTACAGTTTATATTAGCATTTAATGGACAGTGTGTTTTTTAAGTGCTGGTCACCATTTTAAGTTCAATTTCACAATTTTTTTAAAATCACCTTTACTCATTTTCTTTAGCTAAATGGTTCTACGGTGTGACAGATGACTTTTATAAATGTACTAATAGTCCATGTGACCTCTCAATTAATATGTACTCATAAAAGCTGCATGAATAACAATTGTAATTATAAAAGAATTAGCAAAATGCTGTATTAAATGGTTTTTGATGGAGAACAGCATGTCACACTGCAGCACATATCAGCAAAAAAGTATTTCATGCTTGCTATTTTCTGAAATGACTCTTCAAATGAAAACTTTGCCATTTCATTTGGGATGTTAGCATGTACAGTAAGTTCATTATTATAATTTAACTGGAACTTAGTAGTATTATGACTTTTAATTAGTCATATTGAAATAATTAAATGATCAAGAGCATTAATCAAAGCTGGGTAGATAACTTAAAAGTCGTTGTCCATTACTGATTCCAAATTACATGACAATAAAAATAAATGAGTAGCGTAATCCTTTACATTACACTTTTTGGATAATATAACAAGACTACTTTAAGATTACCTTTGACTGGCATTGATTTAAATAGGTTAAATCTTTGATGTTTGGGGTTTGTAAAGGAACTGCAGTGTGTTTAATGAAGTTTCATAAAAAGCTACATTTAAATTTAAATTATTTTAAAATAACATCAATAAAAATAAATACTTTCTATATGCAATATATGATAAATATCTCTCTCTCTCTCTCTATATATATATATATATATATATTTGCCTGCATGGCATATGACTATTATCCAACATCAGAGAACTGTGAACTTGCAAATATGCTACTACTAACACTAAAGGTATTAAAATCTCAGTAGGTACTTCAAGTAAGGTAAAATATTTGTAAACTGTACATAAGAATAAAGTTTTTCCATTTTAATGAGTTTGAAAGCCTTTTAAAGACATAAAAATAGTGAGTGAGTATGTATGCATGTATGTGTGTATAATACAATATAAAAAGAGGGATTAGGGAGAAACAATAAATAATGTATAATTTATGTGTGAATAGTATATAATCAAAAATGTACCTGCTGTCTGATTATGAGTATTTTATTGTGTAAATTGATTCAATTACAAGTACTTAATTTTTGGAATCTGAATACATAATCCAAATTACATGCAATCAGTGACTACCCAGCTCTGATAATAATACAATATAATTTATACTACAGGGCCGTTAAATGCTTGAATCTGATTGACTGATGAAGATGTGCAATTATTTTCAGAGAAATGCATGGCAAATGTAGTTCCAGGCAGCTCCCTTGACCGCATTACAGTTCCATATCACTTCGCCAAATAATTTGAATTATTTCAAAGGTCCTTATAGCAAAAGAACCAAAAGCAACAACGACACTGGCCAAACAACCAAACATAGCAAACAAGAGGATAAAAACGACAGATCATGTCTACGTCATGGAAAGCACATACTCTATCTCTCCCGCTCTCTCTCCCTCAGATGCACTCAGTTTGAACACAAATTAACATAAGCGCTAATGTGGTTAGCGCTACTCTCACGATTTTATCAGTAACATAGTTTAACAACTTGAAAACTACATGACTCTCAGTCATGTACAAACTATGTATAATTTGAAATGCATAATTTAACAACCCAGAATCGTATTTCATTATCATTCAAATATTCTCTTTTCTCCAAATATGTGACTATACAAAGTCATTTTGTGAAGAATAATTAACGACGGGCCGCACACCCGAGGTGGTGATGCGGTTAAAGCGGATTTTTCTATTTAAAAAAGTATAAACAATATCCCAAAGCTGATACTTGTTCTAAAACACTTACATAGGTCTTGCACATTGTTCAGATACCACCATTGTGCCTTCCTTAGATATTGTCTCTGTATCATTGTTTACCGTATCCCTTGCGATTTCGCACTTTGCTATTCTTCCCGAGTTGTTCTGTGGTGTTTTATCGCTTCGCTCCCTTCATTTGTGATATGTTTTTTTATGGAATTGGCTGCACAATGATTAGTAGCTCCCGGTTACAATGATCTATTTTACAGCCACGTTATCTCCCTAATAGAGTGCAGCATAGAAGTAGCAGGGCAAGCAACGGTACCGTGGTAATTGTCAAGGAATCGCACAGGAACATCAGAGAGAACAATGCCACTATAACTCTGCACTCTATAATTATAATATTTCTTTGTTTCGAGGAAATGAAACGCATGGGCGATGAGAGCTTCCAAGCAGGCCTGGTCCCTTTAAATCCAGGATTGTTTTTGCCATGCGGTTCCTTGGAGGTGCATTTGGAATTTCGAAGGAAACATTTTCCCTTTTCAATTAAATATCGCCTTGAATGCGCTTCAGTTCACCAGAGAGCATTCACAGCTAACGCGCGGCGTTCCTGAAGGTAATCATATTCCTCACAACGCGTAAAGGCGTAAATGTGGATTTTCACGAAGCTCCCATCTTGATACATTATGTTTTTTGTGGTCTCGGTTGTGTACTTTCGCTTTCCAGTTTACGGGATTTGATGTGAAACCGAATCTCCTCACCGGTCCTGACCCCTTGATTTTGGTTGGCTCTCATTTGGATTTGCATAGCAATTCCTCCTGATTGTCTTCTGCGTTTCTCTACGACTCTCGGTCACATTAGCCGGAGTAAACAGCCAGCACTGCATCGTGATTACAGAACGCAAACTGCCGGATAATGGCTCCCGCATCGGTGTGTGTAATTGATTGGTATTGAGCTGTCAAGCTGCATACATTATTACGACGGCCAAATCAACTCGCAGGGTTTTGTCTGTTAGTAAGACGATAGACCGTCTGGGACGGGTTGCCTCTGCGCGCTTGGGAGAATTTATCTTGGTCCCCGCTGCTTTTTATGAGACACTTCCCCACTGCTTTCTGATCTCTCTTTGCTATTTTATGAGTCTGTGGCTTTTGAATGCAACATTTATGGGTGTAACTGCTATAGCATAGAAGCGTGTGATCTAAGGAATGCTATCTGCCAAACACTAAATATGTGCTCCATTAGGAGAAAAAGCATTTTTTTTTGTGAGCAAGTGCCTTTTTGGCACTTGTGCCAATTGAAATGCTTTTTTCCTCACCCTTTCCCTTCCTTTCCCTTCCCTGCCCTTTCTTTCTTTCCCCCTCAGCACCTTTTACTGCCCTCCCTCGAAGAAGTGTGTGTTTATTTTACCTTCCTCCTTTTTTTCCCTCCCCTTTGGTTTCCTTTAAATTTGGCATCCGTGTTTGCCTCAGGATGTCTGTCACAAACTGCAGTCAAACGTTGTGACAATGCTTTTCGTTTCCGCCCGTGCCTTTTTTATGACCCTCTTATTTCTTTTTTTCCTTTTTCCTGTTTTTTCCTTCAAGGTCTGGCGCACCTGACGTTAAAGAGCCAAGGTATGGGGCCTCTCCCGTTTCCTTTTTCTTTTTCAATCCCCCCCCTCCCCTTTTTGTACCAAACCCTTGCTTCCACAACTCATTTAATCTACCTTATTTTCCTTTCATTTCTTTGTCCCGGTGGTTTCTGTGCCCTTTCATTCTCTGCTATCTGTGTGTTCTCCATGTGCGTCTCCTCACCCCTGTCCTGTCCACTGGCCCAGCCCCAGGAGCAGCTCCTCTGATGGCCACTCCTGCAGCAGGTAACGCTCTTACGCTCTCCCTCACATGTTTGTTTTGGTCCTGGTGTCGTGCGGTCACAAACCGTACCCAGAATGCACAGAGCCAGAGCTCTGCTGTCATTCTAGCTGTTTGGCTTTATTAAAACAAGATGAGAGGTTTTGACTGAAAGCTGCCGATTGAATGCGTGTTTTATTTCAAATATGTCCAAATTTCATTCTTTCTTTGGTTATTACGGGTGTGTACTTGAAATGCAAATAATGTACCCGTTTGAAATGTTTCTTTCCTCTTCTTTCAGCTGAAGCGACTCATTGTGGCGGCTGATAACTGTCATTACACTATCTATTATACACTTCACATTCTTTTATCTGCATGTTCGCTGAATTGCGGTGTAGTCAGGCTAAGCTTTAAAACTGCAATTATTTTTTATAAGAGTAGTCTACCGTGCCGCCGCTTGAAATGCAAAAACACTTCAGACAAAAACACATTTATCTAACGAATTTAGACAGAGCACACTCCCTGTCTGCAGCAATAACAGAAGGCAGCTTGATTCCTTGATTCCCTTACTGACCTGTCAATCTTAATTACTTCAAGTGATTACAGGCCTGTGTGAGATAAGCAGGGTTCGCTAATTGCAGGATTTGCTAATGATTGGTTCGCGAAGCTCATATGAGGATGTACATCTTCATCAAAGTAGCAAAATGTGTATACATATATATATATATATATATATATATATATATATATATATAGGATACACATACATATGAAGAAAGTATCTATCAATAAATTAATCTAAATATTTTTTAAGGAAACAAGTTATTGCTTTATTCAGCTAGGATGCATTAAATTGATAAAAAAAACTGCAAAGACATGTATAATGTTACAAAAGATTTAGTTTCAAATAAATGCTGTTATTTTGAATATTCTATTCATCAAATAATCTTGAAAAACTAAGCCGTATTTTAGCTATGGTAGTGTAAAGAAAGGTTTCTTTGATCACAAAATCAGCAAATTTGAACAATTTCTGAAGGATCGTGTGACATTTGAAGACTTAAAAATTTGGATTTGCACACAAAATATATTATAATAGATATAATATTAAATATAATATAATATTTAAATATGTTATAATATAATAATATAATAAAACCTGTAATAAGAATGTTTTTTTTTCTCATAATATTACTGTTTAACAGTATTTATGATCATACAAGTAGAGACTTTGTTCAAAAAACATAAAACAGCAACGTCATATTACTGGCCTCAAACATTTGAACAGTATGTATAAATTTTTTTTAAAGAAATATATTCATTTTACAACATTATTTCCATGCCGGTATGCTTAAACTACATTCATTTATAATATTAATGAAGTATTTTTATTCCTCTATCTTTCCAGTCAATTCGGTTAGGATTATTTTCAGTATTTGAGTTTATAATCTTGAGACTTCAAACTAACACTAACATGCTGTAATGCATCGTGTTTGATTATACTCCTGATTTTTAAGGATTAAATTGGCCCTCTTCCAAAACCTAGCGAGCTGATTCTCTGCTTAATGCCTACATAAACAGCTGCGTTCCAAGGCAGCATCCTAACCATAATGGATCCTCATAAGTGACTGACTTAGAACTATGCATGCAGGCAGCAGCTAGGCATGCAACACGAATGGCACTCTGTTTGGTGTGAGCTTGTTGCTAAGCTACTTACAAGCTACTCTAATAAGCAAAAATATACTTGGTTCACACAAATATTTGGTTAATTTATATATTTAAATATAAGAAATCCCATTCTGCAGTGAAAAAAAATGCATGCTATTCTCCCTTAAAGGGTTAGTTCGCCCATTTAAGACATGAAGTTGTATGCAATCCTTACCAGCACTACAGTGTATACACAC
>JAUCNO010000425.1:7011131-7026775 GCA_032353835.1 Enteromius viviparus
CAGTGTGTATACACTGTAGTGCTGGTAAGGATTGCATACAACTTCATGTCTTAAATGGGCGAACTAACCCTTTAATAAACCGCATCAAAATAATTTTGCTGCCTACCTTTTGGAGCACTGTGCCAATGATGCCTTCAAATGCTACCTATATAGGCAGTTTAATATGTTTTGGAACAGAGCAGTTGGATGGCAGTTTGAGCTTCTTCCAAAAGCATGATGTCTGCCCACCTGGAGTAATTTGACCTCAAGTCAGTCAGGTCCTTTATATTATTCAGACGTACTGTACAGCTTTTCTTTAAAAAAAAAAAAAAAAGATTAAATGGTTTCTTTGGCCTCAGAGTCAGCTGAGGTCAAGACAAGAGACAGCAGAGAAAGAAGAGTCTGCCCCTGTGGGCTCTGAAGTGTAATAGAGACTTTTAATTACAGTGTGGGTGGGGGGAAATTCGACCCAGCTTGTTAATTATTAGGTACTAATGAGTGACCTTAATTACTAGCAAGGATGCGGGACAGTAGTCTTCAGCAGACTTATTTACATTGCACCTTTAACCATTTAAAGCAAGGAAAAAAAATCTAATAAAAAAGCTAATAAATCAGAAGCTAAGAATGAGAGTAGCTGATGAGCCAGCACATGTCTTTGCTTCCAGCCTTTGTCTTTTGAGCTGCAGCTCTAGACAGAGAAACGCAGCTCGGACTGATGCTGAAGGCTCATTTTTCTCAGCTCGGCCTCTGGCTGTGCTCGCAGATCAAACAATAATAGATTGATTAGTTGGTGAAAAAAGGGCTTTTTTTTTGTCACAATTTCTGGAGTCTCCTATTTTTTTTTTTTGCTCACACACAAATGTTTGGAAGTAGTCAAGTTTTTCAGATTTTTATTAACAAACAACAACAAAAAAAAAAATTAATTAATCACATAATTAAAGGTATAGTTTACTTATAGTTTTATAATTTTGCCATTAATTACTCGCCCTCATGTCGTTCCAAATCTGTTAGACCTTCATTCATATTTGAAAAAGAAATGAATATATTTTTGGATTAAATCTAATAGCTTTCTGACCCTGCATAGACCGCAATGTAACTGAGACATCCAAGGCCCAGAAGCAGTAGGAAGGACATCGTTAGAATAGTCCATGTGAGAATACTACAAGAATACTTTTTGTGCACAAAGAATAAAAGGATGACTTTATTCAACAATTCCTTGTCTTCTGTGTCAGTCTTTGCCCAATTGTTCACAAGAAGACTATCATGCATTTGGCGCTGCTGCCAGCTTTCTCATCTCTCTTAGTTGTTTTCTTTGCATACAAAAGGCATTTATCGTAGCTTTATAAAATTACGGTTAAACAACCACTGTTGTGTTTCATGTCCTTTTTGCCTTTCTGGGACTTGAATGTGTCAGTTTTGTTGCTCTTATTTTATTTTATTTTATTTTCCAAATAATAAGCAAGAAAATTGACATGATCCTAGACTTATAGTGATGTCTAGTCCTAGTTATAGACTTACTGTGCATTATCCATTACTTACAGTATTCTCTAATAAAACTGTCTTTCTATTTTACAATATCAATTTGAGACGATATCAGACTCAGCGAACAATTTCTTGTTTTTTTACTTAATAATGTTTGGTATGAGGCACATTATCACACTACATAATTTTTTTCCTGGAAGGAATTATGTACTAAAACATTTTGATAAATGAAAGATTGATGTCCTCGAATAACAAGTCATTTGTCTTGAGGGGAGGGATGGGGGGGGGGGCTCTAGCACTATCAAAGGTCTGTACAACAGAAAAATGAACAGATGGAAAGTGTTTTTTTTTTCACAGTTTTTCTTTCATCACTTGTGAAACTTCCCTGCACGATACCGCCGTAACCTTATTCAATGTGCCTATTCATCCAAAACTAGAGTAATGAGTGCAAGCTGCTAATTGGAAAGAAAATGTTTTGGTAAACAGTAATGTGTCATGGTTGCAACAACGTCCCAATGATGTTTACTTTATCTGAATTCATTGCACTGTAATGGTGCCTTGATTCAACTCCAGATACTTTATGTTGAGTTCCTATCTCTTCAATCAAAACATTTGTAATTCAGCAGAGCAAAGTGTCACCTTCAGCTACAGCCTTGTGCCCAACTTCATGACAGGCAGCAGTGTGCTTTTATTTGAAAATAAACACATTTGTCAGCTAGTAGTTAGGCTTTAGCTCTTCTTTTGCTTTTTTCTTGTTAGCTTCATGCTGTTTATGTTGACAAAAATGTCTGTAAAAGGTTGGCATTCTTCTGAAAAAGATAAAAGTATGTTTTGCTTCTACCATAGCAGAAGAGATGTATATCTCAACAGTATACTGATCAGACATTCAAGACCACTAGTGAAAATTACGTTTTATATCCTTACAAATTATATTAGCAGCATTACATTTAGAGTGAAAGCCGATGTAATATACTAACACAAGTCTTCATTTATTTAGTATGGCCCCTTTTGCTCCAAAGACAGCAGGACTCAAACTGCATGAACTCCAGGAGTTTATTTAAAACATCTTGTGCCTCAATGAAATAAAGAACAAAGCCCTATCCATTAGGCCACTCTACTCCTCTCATTCATTCATTTATTCCTTTACTTCCAGTCCGACCTTATGGCTAGAGGGGCGCAACATCTGGGAACGAGGGTTACATATGTAACCAAAACGTTCCCTTTCAGTCAGTCACTTTGACGTTACGTCATTGACTAACGTCATGGGGTCTCTATGGAAAACGCCACAACCCGGATTGCGTTGCGTAGGAGTCCAAAGTGCTGCAGGGACAGTATGTCAGTCCAGCAACCTTCCCAACACCGTTGGGGCCAGCCTAACAGGGGGCCCAGCGGGAATGCGAAAAGCAGGTGTTGGGGGGGCTGAGCGCACAGATGAAAGTCCATAAAGTCCATTACATGGTAAGGAAAAAAGGTCCTTCCTCAGAGGAATCTTTCAGGGACAGGCTGTCGTCAGGAGCGTGAGGTCCGAGAACCAGGTTAGAGTGGGCCAGAACAGGGGCAACCAGCAGAACATGCTCCTGATCCTCCCTGATCTTGCACAGGGTCTGTGGAAGGCATACTTGAGAAGCCCCCGGGGCCAGCTGTGGGCCAGTGCCTAGTTGCCCCTCGTCAGGGAAAAGAACAGCTGGCAGTGGGAGGATTCCTGAGAGGCAGACACATCCACCTGTGCCTCCCAGAATTGACTCTAAATCAGCTGGATCATCCCGCAGTGATTTGAACTGCAAATGACTCCAAAAGAGTAGATGGCAGATGGAGCGAACACCATCTTGATTGTTGATGTACCTACCATCGTGATGCTGTCTATCCAGACCAGAACATGCTTGCCCCACAATATTGGAAGAAATCGTCGCTCCAGCCTGTCATGGAGGCATCTGGGGAGACCACTACATGCCTGGACACCTGGCCTAAGTGCACACAGGCCCGTAGTAAGACAGAGGCAGTGACAAATCGGGGGAAACGCCTATCCTAAACGCCTATAGTTTTTAAAAATGAAAAACAGACAGCGCTTGCAGGTCACCTACCCACTTTACAGATGCCAGTGCTAGAAGCAGGGCAGTCTTAAGCGTTAGCGGTTTCAATGTTGCAGTCTGAAGGGGCTCGAAGGGAGGTCCTTTGAGGGCATTCAGCACCGTGGGCAGGTCCCAAGCCGGGACAGTGCGAGGCCAGGGGGGCTTCAGCCGCCTCTTAAGAACTGTATCAGCAAAGCATCTTTCGCCACAGTTTGCCCTGCTATCAGGTCGTGGTGGGCTGATATAGTCGCCACGTAAGCCCTGAGGGTGGAAAGGGCTTGGCCTTTATCCAGCAGGTGCTGCAAGAATGAGAGTTTCAATGACATGACACACTTCGGGGGGTTTTCAAGGTGCTCTGCACACCATCTCGAAAACACAGCCCATTTCAAAGTATAGAGACGTCTTGTGGACGGAGCTCTGGCCTGAGAAATAGTGTTCAACACACTCTCTTAGAGGCTAAAAGGCTCCCGTCGAGAGGCCAGACATGTAGAGCCCACAGCTGGGGCTGTGGGTGCCAGATTGTGCCCTTCGCCTGAGATAGCAGGTCCTTTCTCAGGGGAATTGGCCATGGGGCTGTCGTCAGCATCGCATAAAGGCTCGCTATCCACGGCTGTTTTGGTCACCGTGGGACTACCAGGAGGAGCTTGTGGTCTTCCTCTTTGACCCTGCTTGAACGACCTGAGTTATCGGGGGGTCGGAGGGAAAGCATAGAGAGGAAGCCTTCCATGGGCGCAGCGCTGCTAAGCAAGCTGCGTTCACTCTGAGCTTCTTTCGCCCGAGACGCCAGGCTCGCTGCGGCACCCGTTGTTTTAACCAGAACAGCAGGGGCCTCATGTGTAGGAGGCCTAGCTGCAGGACGGGCGAAGCTGCTGCCATCAACCCAAGCATTCTCTGGAAAGCTTTTAGAGTGCGCCTGGGGCTGGGCTCGAAGGAGGCTGCGCTCGTTCGAATGTTCGGCCCGCTCTGGTGAGAGCGCTGCGCTCATCCTCTCCGAGTCTATCACTGTTTCCAGAAAAACTATCTGTTGGCTGGGTTACAGCTTGCTCTTAGCGAAGTTCACTCTGAGCCCCAGTTGATGCAAATGGTTGAGTATAACCTGTTTGTGTTTCTCCATGATCAGGCTAGAACGAGCCAATCGTCTAGGTAATTCAGCATGCTGATTCCCATCGCTTTTAGAGGGGAAAGCGCTGCGTCCATACGTTTCATGAATACACGGGGGGCTAGGGTGAGACCGAAGGGGAGGACCGTATATTGATATCTCAAAAATCACCAAATTGGCCTGTGGTGGGGAGCTATCTGAATGTGAAGGTAAGCGTCTTTCAGGTCAAGCAAAAACAGCCAGTCTCTGAATTTGCAAGAGTATTTTCACCAGAGTTAACATTTTGAAGGGCCGTTTGAGAAGGGCGTGATTCAAAATCCTTAAGTCTAAAATGGGCCTGAGCCCGTCGTCTCGCTTGGGGATCAGAAAATACCTGCTGTAATGTCCTTTTTTTCTGTCTGAGGGGGGAACTACCTGGATCGCCCCTTTCGACAGCAGCGTGTCTAATGGCGCACCAGGCATTCAGGCGGAGTGATAATGGTTTTATTATGTCTGTAGTCATGTCGCTGTAAATGGACTGATAACTGGCCCTCCGAAGCAGCGAGGATCTTGGCCTGGAAGACCTGCAGCACCGCCATAGCGTGGAGAGTTGAGGCGGCCTGACCAGCGGAGAAGAATACCCGTCCAGCCAGTGCAGACGTGGTCCTGCAGGGCTTCGAGGGGTGGGCTGGCCTGGTCTTCCATCCCGCTGAAGACAGGGGGCAGAGGTGGGCGGCAACCATCTAGTCGAGGGGCGGCAGCGTCTCGTACCCTTTTTCGGATGCACCATCGAGGGAGGCGAAGGCGGTGGAAGCCTTGTTCCTCAGCCTGGCGGAGTAAGGGTACTTCCACGACTTACTGAGCTCTTCGTGGATCTCCGGGAAGAAGGGAGTGGAACGCTGACAGGGGGCTTGAGACGGTCGAGAAATATGCTCTTTCAGAGTTATTGCAGTGGAGAAAAATTCCAGCTGCAGATCCGGCTTCCAGTCAGGGACAGCAAAGAAATTCCGTCGCTGAAGGAGAATGATCTGAAGATGGCTAGCGTGTCCTAGCTTATTATAGACATAGGTCACGCCATATCACACCACCATGGCACCACCTGCTGCCATTGGAGCAGAGACATCACGCCAGGGGGTGTGGTCGACGGCATTGGCCCGCTGTTCGTGGGGCCTTGCCCATTGGTTAAAAATAAGTCCCCTATACAATGGCCAATACCATGCAGTTTTAGTGAATAATAAAACTGCGTTTTAGAATAGGGTTCAGTTAGGGGGAAAAAGGAGTTTTCCCCATGCGTCTTAGCAGACGCAGTGCGAGTGAAATGTCGAAAGGGAACTAGTTGTTTTCTTTTATTCTTTAACTCAACAATCTTAGGGACACGCATACGGCCATTGCCGGAAGTCAGTTATTTAGGTTATGATTTTAAAACTAGAAATATTTTTTTAGCTTTAAAATCATGGCCACCATTCACCAGCATGACTAAAAAACATTAAATTATATAAATATGAATGAAATGTCCTCAGATTTTCAAACAACAACCTATAAAGTCCTTAAAAATAGATACATATTTCATGTTTTTATTAAAGTTATGTAGTGTCCCTGTAAGAAAAAATGTCTAGTTACACTCCCATTAGCAGCAATAACTGCAGCAGTTCCTCTAGTTATTTATACACTGCTGCAGAGGATTTTTGCGCCCCCCTCTTCTTTGCAGAACTGATTCATCCTAGTGGCATTTGAAAAATACTTTCGTCACACCTGAAGATCACATAATTGAAACCTTGAACACCAAAGAAATAAAAGGGGCACAATTTCTGTCCATTTTACCCCCAGAATCTCTCTATATTTACTGCTGCAGTCCACAACAAAATCAATTCATAAAGTGTTCTCAAACTTCAGCAATTCAAAAGGGGGCAATCATTTTGTATCATTTATTAATTACTTTTTTTTGTCTGCATATGTCTTGCAGTTTGTTATCCATGACTGTATATTATTTCATATGTTTTGTATTGCTTGTTTATTATCATCACGCTTTTAAAACCATAATATTTGTGAAGACACAGAATACAGACAATTTGTTCAATGATAAATGTCTGCTTCAGGTGGCAAATGCACTTGTTTAACAAAAAGACTGCTCTCTTTTTACGATGGCTAATCTTGGCAGCACTTTGCCTGTTGTTGCCAGCTGGACTTAGAGAGCGAGCACATTCATCATTTCCCATGTTTCCAGCTGAGGCAAACACTCATATGGAGTAGGGTAAATGTGACATTTACTAAAAGCATGTTTGTTATTACATACATTAACAACAGCCTGTAGATTTTACTGAGACAGCTTTAACTCATTATTCAAAGGCTATTTAATATTTATTTGCATTGATCTTAGAATTTTAAGCCTTGATACAGTGTGTTGTACTGTCTATGTCGCTGCTGTGAGTTCATTTTTGGTTTAGCAACAGGAAAATAAAATGAGCAGTGCTAAAGAAGATTTTTTTCCTGACCTTAAGAATGGGATCATTTACTGTAGAGGTATATAATCTTAGAGAGTGAGTACACCACAGGGCATCTGACCTGCTGAGAAAACTGCTGCAGTAACTAATAAAACACTAACAGATGTTTTATTTAATTTAATTTACATTTTTAGTTTATTACCATTAACTGTTTATAATCATGAACTGTCATGAAATCATGGATTGTGCACATTTTTTGCATTTTTTTAAATATTTTTTTTTAACAATGCATTTTAATTTTATATTTTACTGTAACCATATTTAATTGTGATATATTTAATGACATATAATTGTAATCTATGTTAAAATGCATTAAAACAGGTGTAGCAATGAATAGATATGTATAATGTATTATAACTGTGGTTACAATTGTTCATGAGATCATACAATTAGCTCATGCATTACAAGGCATAATTAATACATTAAAACTACTTTTATAATGCATTATATATTAAGGCTTTAAGTAATGTTATCAGCCTTTGTTTTGGCAACATCCTGACCTGACACACTTGTTTTTGACCTTGTCAATCTTTCAGCCAAAATCTACCATCGTTATATAGTGAACCCTCATTTGAATGCATGTTGTACTGTGTTCATTTGTTACCCAAATAGCCACTTCAAAAATATTACGATATAGTGATTTTAGCTTAAGTACATTTTAAAGACAACCTTTTGAGATTCGGAAACAACACTACAAAACGACACCTGTAGAGAAAACACAGAAACTCAGTTTTATATGTTTGTTTTGTAATTCTCCTTTTGGCCAAATTCTTTTGATGTTCTGGTTGATATCATTTATGTGCACTGAGCACTAGAGGAAGCATAATTATTTCAGGCAGACCTTCTTTTCCCTGAATTCATAAAATATTGGTTATACACTTGAAGTGTTTGATTAAGACATAAAACCGATCAATCGTTTTTTTTTGGAGGTTTCATGGAGCCGCCTATACACTCCCTCACTACTAGCACAAATTCATCTGGTTTCCTAGAATTACAGCCGCTTTGGCTGCCAGTGGTAATATGGTGCTTTTGTATTCATATTTTGCAAACAGAGCAAAATGAATTCTTTCAATGTGAGTAATGTGCTATGTAAATTAGCGATGTTCACTAAAAGAACTTACACTGTAGGTATTCTGTCATTGGGAAAAACTATTTATACTGTTTATTAATGGAAGAATGTGTGTTTTTTTTCTTACATTTTGGTGTGATGAATAGGACCTTTACGATTTAATTTCTTCAATTTTAACTTAACCCATTTTCTCCCCTTTGTGCTCTCTTCATAACAGTGCCAGCTTGTTTTAAAATGCATTTAGTCGTATCCTCATGCAAATCAGCATGCAAGCCGGTCTTGAGACATTAGCAGTTTACTCTCTATAAGTACTAAAAATGTGACTAGATGAAAGAACGAGCAGAGCTTGTGTTTTATGCATCTGTAATCTTTCATTCAAGTTCTGGAACGGTGTCTCTGACTTTGTACTTTTGACTTTTTCTTTCCACAGGTGATCCAGAATCAGGTAAGAATCCTTTTCTTATTCTTCTCAATTTTCATAATACATTCTCACCCTCATCCCTTGAGAAAAGACATGGTTGCTGAAAGCTTTTTGATATGCACATTCTCTCTTCATATTCACAAGGGCCTAGATGGGGCGTTCAGCGTGTATCTGTTCAAGATACCAGCAAGTTTCACAAGCAATTGATTTGAGCCATGGCTTGCCATTAACATTTGGACTCACTTTTGTCTTTTCTTTAAAGCTGCAGCTGGTTTTTGTGGACAACGGGGACCGCTTGGTCGCTCGCACGAATTGAATCGTAATGTCCTGAGCACAGGTTGCCTTTATCTGTCTATTACATTAGACAGCTAGAGTGGTCAGGGAGCTTTGAAGTGCTGTGAAAGCTTTTAGAAATTTGAACGCTCTTTAGACAACGGCACGGGAAAAATAAAAAGAGACTCGTTTGAGGTGATTGACACACATGTCAGGTTTTCACATCTGTGCCTATCCACGCTGAAATAACCACATTTACCATACCAGGCAAATATTCTAGTGAATTTCGTCACGCTGTATTTCGGGAGCTCAGATATATTCCTACACACGGCTTCCGTTTAATTAGAGAACTGTATCACACATCTGAACTCACCGTATCCTCCCCGCCAGGTGACTCAAGATGAAAGACGAGCTGCTTTATAAAATAACATTTTCAGTGATTTGACAGACATTTCCAAGGGATGCATTAGCCATTAGCCACAGCAGTTAAGCGCACACACTCTACTCTAGGCTACCGGCACCAGCTATGTTATTAAACCTTGTAGTTCAGCACTCTGATCAGCCGCATTTGAATTTTTGAAATATGTCGGGTATGTTAGTAAGTTCCTTACTGCTCTTGTAAAACGGCACTTGATAATTAATAATAATAGTAGTCATAAAGGTAACGCTTTCTTTTAAGGGTCCAGAATAATGCGTTAGTTAAGCATTAATTAACTGTTCATTTGTTCACAATTCATCATTAGTTGAGCAAAAACACACTAGTAAGTAATGATTAACCTAACATTTTAAGGGCATTAGTTAAGCATAACTAAACTAGTAATTTATGATTAACTTGTTCACTATTATTTATCAGTTAAGCATGAACACACATATAACTAACTATGTACATATAGTTAAGGCATATTAGCCATTATTTACAATTAATTAGTCATTTTAAATACAAACATTTATGCTATATATAAACAAAAATAATATAATATAAATAAGTTAGTAATTAATAATTAACAGAATTTACAGTAAACACATTTTGTCCATTATGAACTACTTAGGACACACTTTCTACGTGTATTTCCTTATTTTGTAATAAACACATGAGTAATTTCTGTTTTATTACACTGAATGTTTTTTTTTTAAATTCTACATAAGCAGTTAAAACAGTGCTATTCTTTAGTGATTACTATAAATTTAGAATGGGGAATCAAACTTCCTTTATTAGCACTAAATTAGTGGCAGTTAAGCTTTAATACCTTATATTAGTCTATAAACTTGAATTACTCAATAGGTGCCATAAATAATATGGATTTAAGTTTCACTATAGAATTGGGGGTCAAATTCCATTCTTTAGCACTATATTAATCATAGATTAGCCTTAATTATTATCTTATTCTAATCAATAAACTTGAATATCACTCAATACTATAAGTGTCATAATGTTGATTAAGAACAGAGGGTCAAATAGTCTTTATTACAATATTTTAGCCATAAATATGCAAAACAGCAGTAATTAAACATCATAACAGTAATAACAACGTGCGTGTGTATGTATGTCTCTTAATAAATTGTTAATAATGGATAAAATGTGTTTAATGTACATTTAGTTAATTATTCATTACTAGCTTACTTTTGTTTATAGCATATATGCATGTCTTTAAAATGACTAATGAATTGTAAATAATGGCTAATATGCCTCATATGAACAGATAACCATTAGTTATACACGTGTTGATGCTTAACTGATGCATAATTGTTAATCATAAATTACTAGTTTATTTGTGCTTAACTAATGCATAATTCGGGCCCTTAAAATGTTAAATTAATCATTGGTTAATAGTGTGTTTTTACTCAACCGATGCTTAATTGTGAACAAATGAACCATTAATTAATGCTTAACTAATTCATTATTCTGGCCCCCTATTCTGAAGTGTCACTGTAATGATTATGATAATTAGACTTTTACAATGTTACAAAAGCTTTACATGTCAAATGATTGCTGTCCTTTTAAATTTTCTGTTCACCAGATAATCCTGAACAAAGCAAGCCTACATTTTTCCATAAAAAAGAGTTTTTAGCAGTTATAATTTGAAGATGGATGATTTCAACATTTATATGTTTAATTAGTAATGACAGAAATGTTTCTTAATCAGATCAGCATATTAAAATTATTTCTGAAGGATCGTGTTACAATGAAAACTGAATATTATATATTATTATAAATTATGTTGAGATTTTCCACAGAGATGTCAGTATATTATGAAGAACAATTTTGTGCAGATATTTGAAAGTTTGGTTATACTTTAGTACAGGAAACACTCACTATTAACTAGGATTATTCCTCAATAAATTCCTAACTTGCTGCTTATTAATTGTTAGTAATGTAGTTGTCAAGTTTAGGTATTGGGTAGGGATGCAGAATAAGATAATGTAGAATAAAGCATTAATATATGCTTAATCATTAGTAATACATGGCTAATATTCTAGTGTTATGCATGCTAATAAGGCATATGCTGTTGTTTGGAGATCATAAAATAAAGTGTTACCTAAAGTTTTTTTTTTTTATTGTAAAATAGTATTTTTATTGTAACAAACATGTAAGTTTGCTCTATTGTTAATATTACTAGCATAATGCCATTACAAGTAGTAACAAAATTGTTAATAGTAGTACTTATTTACTTACAGTAATGTAATTAGTTGATATTTATTCATTAGTTTTTTTAAGGTAAGTGGATGCAAAAAACTGTTTTTTACCTACATTTAAAAAAATTGAAAGTCAATAAAATTATTATTTTTTTATTTCAGCTAAAGCTAAAATAAATTGAATGCAACCACTTACCGTAAACTAAAAAATTTAATGCATCATTTTTTTTCAGTGTAAGTTCAAGCTAAAAAGTATTCATCGCTCAAGTGTTCCTCTAAAATCTGTTATGAATTGTATGAACAAAGTCCAACAGTATGTGACCATTTTACCATGAAGCTCCCATTTGTCATCTTGCTGAATTCAAGCACAGGTTCATTTTACTGATCAATATAAGGTACTCTAACTATTGAAAGTAATTTTTTGAAATGATGAGAACCATGTTATATAAAAATAAATAAATAAATTCAACAACTATTTTTTCATATATATATATACTTATTCTATAATTTCCACTGTGCGCTTGAGTTAATTAGGCTAATTATCTCATGCAAGGCGTTCTTCTCATGTGCAAGAGTGACTGATGGATTATAGTGGCAGACTTCGATGTTTGCTGCTTCTTCCTTCTAATAAAAGAATGGCTTTTTTTGTCCTTGGTGTGGTTTGGTTTAAATTTTCTTGTTTCCAATACTGTAAAGCTAGTTCGCACGAAGGATCTGTGCCTAGACCTTTTTATTAATAATATCTACAGTATAATACATTTTTATAGGTTTTTTTTTTGTAGTAAAGATGAAACCTCTTTAAAAAATCAACAGTGTGTTATGTTCTGTTTGTTGTGGGTGATTTTATAACTTTACAACCGGTTCTCCATTGCCATGTTTTGCCACAGACTATCTTACATAAACACAAAAAGGCTGACGGTAAAGACGTTTGTAGCAACGCTCTTAAAGAAAGCCCTTGCCTCAGGGATTTTTTCCACCATAGGGAGACCCTAAAGTCAAACCACTTAAGGGTTTTTGATGCAACCGGCCCGTGATTCTTATTTGTAACAGTAATATTCAATCAATTTTACTTCTTTGTCAGCATAACATACTAAAAATCATGCTTGTGTAGCTCAAGTTAGCAACAGTAGCCAAGAGGGGCGGAGCTTAGAGACAGGTCATTTCTAAAACGCAGTTCTCAGCTTGTTTTGAAAGCACAGCCCATACAGTATA
This sequence comes from Enteromius viviparus, assembly GCA_032353835.1. Taxonomy (NCBI): domain Eukaryota; kingdom Metazoa; phylum Chordata; class Actinopteri; order Cypriniformes; family Cyprinidae; genus Enteromius; species Enteromius viviparus. The sequence goes on from JAUCNO010000425.1 coordinate 7,023,850, forward strand.
AGAAATGCTTATACAGTAACCTGCAGAAAATAACACAAAAGTAAACAATCAGGTGTTTAAGGGTCAACTTAAACCGAGGTTCCCCTTTCAAATTTTATATATATATATATATATATATGCTAAAAAAAAAAGACAGAAAAAGATGTGTGAGGAAAGCCAAGTATTAAATATCATGGATGTATGTATTTATTGATTAATCTAGTATTTTGGAGCTTCATTGAAGTCCCCATATCTCTGGGGCTGAATGATATAGGGACTTGAAATGGAAGATTGCAAAGTAAACTTTTATTATAAACTAGAATCTTTTATACTGCAATATCCATTTTCACCTTCATTGTTTGTTTTTTCATTATGCCATAAATGCTTTAAATGACCGTAACTTGTATTAAACCCTTCAATATTCACTTCAGGCCAACTGAAATGCATTCACACACACACAAAGCAGAATTAAATGTCTTAAATACTTCTTGAGTTATAGGCACACAATCATTAGAAGAAGAATATTTATAGCATTCAGTCAGGTATGTTAAATGCTGTTGTTTTGATAGACAGATATATTTCTTGTTTGCAATAGTCGAAAGAAGAGAAGTATCATATTTATGTTAAGTGACTCACATTTGGTTTTTGACCACTGAAAAATGTAATGATTTACTTCTGGAGCCATATTGAAATTCCAATATCTCTGGAACAGAACCAAGGCCCTAAAAGATGAAGATGCCCAAAGAAAAAAGACCCAATATCTAAAAAGGAATTCAGATATGTTTAAAACTTGAGTTACAGGCATGCACACTTTGGAGAGTGAGTTGAAAAGTGCTTTTTCCCATTTTTAAATGATCACCACAAGCACAGAATGCAACAAAAATCGCTAAAGTCAACAAATTTCTACTAACAGACCTACCAATCACTGTAAAAATTACATTATGATGCTGCCATCTTTTCAAAGTCATTTTTACACCCCTGTAATTTGGCTCTCAATGTCAGGTGAAAATGGCCAATTGACCCCCGCTACAAAATGGTGCATTACTCAACATACTTCTAAACATAAACATAGTAGACATCTTTCTTTACAAAATAATAGCAATCAAAAATAAGTGCCTGGGAAGTTTCTGAAATTTGGTTGACTTGACCCTTTGTTGTTATATTGTCAATTTTTACACTTTATTATCCCACACGTCTAAATCTCGGTGGCTTCTTCTTCGTCTTAGATGGTGGATTTAGTATGTTTCTTCATCACTCTTTGCAGTCTCTCAGTCTCCGGATGAGAAAAAGACAGAGGTGGGGGCCCCGGCTGTAATATGTTATGGGGGAGGGGGGTCTTATCGTCTTTCAGTTGGAGTGGAATAATGAAAAGAGAACTTTGTTTTTAATTAAAGCGGGACCTTTGGGCATGATTAAGGGGCTAGTGATTAATCACCTCTCTGGTCCACTGAAGAGGCTATGCTGGTCGGCCCGAAGCCCGTGAACGGGAATGATTTACCCATAAACCCTCCAGAGATAGGCCCATGTTTAGACCGTGGCTCTGCAGGACCCCTTGATGCTGTTTTTTTACATACAGATATGAACCGGTGTGATATGTTTGGAGTGGATTTCCGTAATTGAAAAGTCAGCCATGTAATATGAGTGTGTGTCGGATGCAGCCACACACAGGAACAGTGGTGGGACTGGTTATATATCACAGTGAGTTTAGTGGCAAAGCAAAACAGCTGACTACATTTTAACTAGGGCTGCACGATAACAGAAAAAATGATTATCATGATTATTTTGCTCAAAATTTTTATCAAGATTACTAATTACAGTTATTCCTTTGGTAATGAACTTTTATTCACTTGTGTATTCTTATTGCACTTTACAGCCACAAATAAAGAAAAACAAACAAACCAAGCATGTTTAGAATGTAGAGTTTTTCTTAGCTGTGAATAAATATAAATATAGCTGTGTAAATAAATAAAATTAAACTGCCTCTTTGTAGCTTGTAGCTAACGCACCTTCATCACTTTGCTCCAAGTAAAGCCGGTTCTGTAATCAGCGGTAAATTCCGTCATGTGCGTGAACTTCCCTACGCAGAGCCGTTATTCACTGATGAGCTGCGTGAATTCAGGTTCATTATCAGCGTGGTTTTGCGTAGCTCGTCATAGAATAAAGGCTCTGCGTAGCGATTGTAAGATCACGTACCTGATGGAATTTTCCGCTGATTACAGGCTTTACTGACAAGATGCGCATTACATAACACGCGATGATTATCTTGCAGCCCTCTGCTATTCTTCTACTGCTTCAGAAAGCGCTTGCAATCTAGACACAGTAACGTCATAGTGATGCAATCCAATGCGTAAGCTCCGCCCATAAAAACAGTTTGGTCTTTATACTGTAAAATCGCGATGATATTTAATAACTCATCATGGGTCATAAATATTGTTATCGTGATAAAATTCCGATTAATCGTGCAGCCCTAGTTTTAACACCTGATTTCATGTTCAAGAGAAATGTCTGCATTTGAAATAGCTTGACTATTGTCTATTGCTGGTTTTCAATAATATAGATTTAAAGATTACATTGAGGTGAAATAAAGTGGAAATGAATGGAGCTAATTTCTAGGCATTAAAATACTCACTGTTTCAATAGAATAGCCACAAGATATGAACATATTAACCTAATCTTTTGTGTGTGTGAAATTCTCACCTACTAAGCTTTTCTTTGTGAAATTATATGCAATTTTACAACTTTCCTGTCATGGCAAGCCATAAAGCAACTGAAAATGATTTAAATAACAATTCATAACAAAAAATTTTAACAAAAGAAAAGAATCAAAATGATGTCCCGAATTTCTCTCTCTCACACACACACACACACACTCTGGTTTGCTATCCTTGTGGGGACTCTCCATAGGTGTAATGGTGTTTCTACTGTACAGACTGTATGTAGTATTGTC
>JAUCNO010000425.1:7036219-7051404 GCA_032353835.1 Enteromius viviparus
CAAACACACACTAGGCAGAGATTTAAAAGTCTGGAGGCGTGGGCATCTCGTTCCCATAGCGTCTCGTCGACGCAGCTTGAGTTCCTGAAAAGGAACATCTCAGGTTATGTATATAACCCTGTTCCTTGAAGGAACGAGATGCTGCTTCTCGAAACCACACTTTTGGCATCCCCTGCCGGCGCTCCGCTTCATGACAGGAGCTATTTGGCTGGCTTTTTCCACGTGCTTATATGCTTCCTGGCCAGTGACAAGACCCGCCATGATGTCCCAACTCATCATTGGCTGATTTCACACATGATTCAGAGCCGTCATGCTGAGGGCGTTCCCAAAGCGTCTCGTCGGCCCAGCGTCTCTTTCCTTCAAGGAACAGGGTTATATACATAACCTGTGACATTTCTCCAGTGTGTGTGGTTTGTGGTTGTTGCTCCTCTCCCCATGTCTCCTCCGCTCCTGGATCTCTGTGAATACAAACCAAGAATTATTGAACTTATTCAAGTGAATTAAACTATTTCTGTTATACTCACCTCAGTGAAGTTTTCCGTTCTCGTTTTCAACTTATCTGCACTGTAAATAAAGACACTTTATTTTACTTATCTCCTGTGTACACTCAGTTTTTTGCCAAATAGTACCCATCTTTAAATATACTCTAAAAGTATGAGTTACCCAAAAAAATGACTCAAGTAAATATAACAAAGTCAATGTAACCCGTTTCACCCACCAGTCTTGATTGGCTGATCATATGGTATGATGACAGTAGAGCGCATCACAAAGACCATAAATATATACAGCTGAGATGCTTTTCTTCTTCTTCTTCTTCTTAGGAGCAAATTATTTGAGTGAACATTTTAAAGCTCTGTCTGTGTGTTTGTGAATTAGACAAGTTTCAGTCAATTAAGTACAGTACATTTGTGACACCATGTTTCTGACTCAATACAGGGGATGACTCTCACAATGTCTGTGTGTGGCATGCATGGGTAAAGAACATGCGCAGTCAGCCCTTGAGGAGCTTCAGTTCCACTAGACTCTTTTCCTGAGGGTCAAACATTTCCATTACATATTCAGAAGGCCCTATTTTAGATCTCAAAGCTCACACTGTGATTAACTTATTTGATTGATTGGATTTGATTTCATTTGATTTCATCTCATTTAATTTGTTTTTTATTTCATTTCATTTCATTCAAACAGATCCAAACTAAGCCTCATGCTGTCTGTACTTGCATGAGAATTTGAATTCAAGCAGGTGCTTTTGCAGAGCAGTTTTTTTGTCTGCTGCATTTGAGGAACAGCTTGAGGTGGTAACTTGTGTTGTGGACAGATTAATCTTGACTTGCCAAGCGGCCAAGCACTTTTCCTTGGCGTGGCAGCATTGGTATTGTCACAGCGTCAATGCATTGACACAGCACCTTGTTCCCATTTTAGGAAACCAGGTTACATATAACCTAAGACATTTTTTATGATATAAAGCTACCATGTCGATGTGCCACACAAAGACATTAAGGCCTTTTTAAACAAGTTGCCCTTTTTACAGGGAATTTAGTGTGTATTCAGTGATGATCTAAATATGATAATATAATTATTTAAAAGTCTAATATAAAACTATTTAAAATTAATACAGTCATTTAAAATAGATAAAAAATTTTCACTTTTTAAAGTGTACTTTTTTCCTGGCCAGTGACAGATGTAGACTGTACGTTATTTGCTCGTTTTAATTAGTTGTTTATAGTATTTAGGTTAGAGACGCCGTATATATGTATATGTATATATATATATATGCAATATAACTTAATAAATGTTTGTTGCCTAATTTAAAACAATTAAATGTCATATTTTTAATGTAAACTGAAATTTCAAATGTAAGAAGAAATATTAACAAATCATTGTTCAAGTTATTTTCTATATTATTATTATTATTATTATTTGTTTTATTATTATTATTATTTTCCCCCTCTGAGAGCGATAACATGGAAAGTGTTTACTAAAGCTTTGTGTCTCATTGGCTGCAGAAGATTGGTTCCTAATTAGCATTGAGTTTTCTGAACATGACAGAATCATGTCCATTCTCCTTTCATCTAATCCCTACTCTTTCAAAAAGTAATGAGATCATTTACACCTCATTAACATGGCTTGTAATGTCTGCAGATTTATAATAATGATTGCTTATCATTTCACTTTGCATTATTATCTCCTCTAATGAAACTGTTCACACAACTGTCAAGAGAGCCTTAATTGGTGGTATAAAATCACAGACAGTTAGAGGTTATGTGTGTGAAGTTTTAATTTGCGTTAGGTGGGATCCCTCTGCACCCTCCCAATGTAAATTACACCTTACATCCACCTTGTTCTGAGCACCATCCGTTTGTTTGGCCAAACAACAAAGAAATTAAAGACAAATATCTATTCAGTGTGTGTGTGTCTATGTGTGTGTGCACGTGTGTTGACGAGATGTTTTCTAGGTTGGTACTAATGGTAGTCATATGGGAAGTAATTTAATTGGAGGACATGCTGTTGAACTGATCCGTATAAGAATAGCGCAAAGTGTGAAAGGTGTTTATTCCATGTTCCATTTATGCACTGCATGAACAAGTGTGAACAATCATAACCAAAAGTTCTCTAATATAGGATAAAGTATGCTCAATGGCCAGTGACCGTTCTGACAGAAGTGACCATGCCTCACTAGGGCAAGGAGAGTTAGATGGGCTCGGCTGGCTTAGAGGGACTTAGACCGCAATGGTTTGCTGCTAATTGTGGTGCGTGCACAGTGAAGTGAGCAGCAGAAGGGTGTCTGTAAATTGAAATCTCACACAGCGTGTCCAAACAGTCCAATAGTAAAATAGAGCTCACAGGTAGCTCCCTTTTGACCCCATCCAACTGTTAGCTCCATACACAAATGCACCCATATCTGTCTAACTGTAGTCATTGGTGCCTTTCTTTTGTGTGTGTGTGTGTGTGTGTGTGTTTGCCAAAATCTAGTTACTTGTGTGTAGTCTATTGGAAATAGATCTATGCTAAACATCCCTGCAGGCATTAACATGCAATGTTAGGAGGGTTACCCCAATGTAATATGAAAGCTACTTTGTCGATTGACCATCATATGCTAATAGTCTTCTGGAGTGCACATGGCTGTTGTACTTATTTATGAGCAATAATCGGCTTTAGGCTGAATGCTCTCGACCCCGAGAGCGTTAGAGCCAGTGATTAATGGCTAACACACTCTCCAGCTCAGAAATTTTCAGTTTCTTGCTGCATGAAATGAGAGATTAATGTAAACAGTGATGTGTGTGTGTGTGTGTGTGTGTGTGCTTGCTTGTTTTTCAGGTCCACATATAGCTACATTGATCATTAAAGCATATATTAATATGTATATAAAACAAAGTATATGAAACATTACCCGATCAGCAGTGCCTTTTAACAGCAAATATTTGACAACCATGTGTGGCATTAGGGAGGGGTTAGCACCCCCATAGCATCCCCACACATTAAGAAAAAGAAAACAAAAACATGCGTAACATATGTAATGCAATGCATGATGATATGCAGTCATACATTTCGAAATTGTCAAAGCATTTTATTTTAAACATGGATCGGTTCCTTGCTTTAAGTAGGTCCCTGACTAAGGATTTTTCTATTCAACTAGCCTTATGTTTATTTTAAATTTATTTATAATAAATAATAAATACATTTAATTTAATCTAATAACCTATTAAAACCATCATTTAAAATGCATTTAGGCGTATCATAGCCTATATTCCGAATCTTGCAGCAGAGCATCAGCATGATTTTAAATGCATCTGGGAAAAAAAAGACATTTTAATTATTTGTTACTAAACCGTAGTGCTTTCTCAGTCAGTGTCACCTGCAAACTCTGACATCCCCACAGTAATGAACATGCTTTTAATAGAGAATTGCACCTATATACCATTTCTTAATTACATTTTTATTCATTTATTTTTATTTTTATTTTGTTATGTTATTTTATTTTATTTTATTTTATTCATTTGAATTAGTTTTTTAATAGTAGACATTTCAAACTTTCTATAGATTTAGTCTTATGTCTGTGAGCCAGTTTGTAATGTGCTCCATTCATGGAGACTGCATGAAAGATGACAGAAAGCACATACAAATGCATGATAAAACTCTCCTGGTAAACACCCCCATCGCAAGCATGGTTGCGATATGTTCATTGCCAAACACCAAAATCAGATTATTTATAATTCTTTAAAATTGCTATTTTATTGAAATAAATCATTATTTTATTTGATTTAAAAATATTTGAGCTTGTCTTCATGAGATTGGATAACATTTTAAGCTGTCGTATGTAGGGCTGGGTATCGAGTTTGATACTTTTTAGGTAGCCTATTTTGATACCTAAAGGGCTTAATTTCATCAGCGTCAGTGGAACAATAAGACATAGTGTGTTTGACCAGAAGTGTGTAAAATAGCCATGTTATTTACATCATTTACAGTACTGAACTTCATTTCTTTTGAGCTTTTAATTCAATTCAATTCAAATTTATTTGTATAGCGCTTTTCATGATACATATCATTGCAAAGCAGCTTTACAACAAAGTAATGTTTACAGTATATGTAGTAGTAGTTTGTACATGTACAGATGTGAGATAAAGATCAATTTGACACAATCGAACAGACAAGGAACATTATAAATTAGCAGCAGATTTCGTTTGTGCTGTGTGTTGTTCCAGGGTTGGCATCATCTGAAGTGAATAAGAGTATGTACATTTTCATTTGTGGGTGAACCATTAGTAAAGACACATGTAGGTGATCTGTGAAACAGGGTTGGGAAAAATTCAAAATGAAAGAATTGGCTTCATTTCAGATAATGAGTTTGATTCAAATTGGCTGCAGAAAACAGAATGTTCATTTGGAATGCTATTAAAGGCATTTACTGAAATGCAATTTAAGCTATTTTAAATAGTCACTACTAAGACATTTTTAAAATATTGTGCTTGTGTAATTTAGTACTGTTGAAACAATAAACACAGCCAGAAATATTAATTTGAATTTTGACATGCAACAACATCAGACTGTTTTTAGGTAATTAGGTAAACTACTAAAATTGTAACATGTAAGAGCAATAAAAAAAATAAAAAAAAATCTTAATCTAGTTATTTATATTTTGATGCTGAATTCCAATTTAAGAGTGTTTGGGATTTTGAGAACTGAGATGTGGTTGAAATTAAGGTTAATTTATATTAAATATAAATTTTAATAGGAAACTTTAAACACTAATTAACATCAGATTGCTATTATTTCTGGATAAAAATGTGGGGATGTATGGAAATATTTGTGCATAATTCTTTTTTTTATATAGTCAAATTCTTATTTAAATAAAATGGTTATACATCATGTTTGTTTTAAATAAAATTCATGTTTAAAAATTCAATTGAAATTTAAAGGCATTTTGGTATCGGTTGTCAAAAAAAACAATATTGGTCGACCACTACACACAGATACACATGCAGAAAATGCATACATATATACATAATTGCAATGTAAATATATATGTAAATAAATGTCTTTTTGGAAAGTTCTATTCAAAATCCATACGCTACTATGCTACGTCTGCTTCAGACTGTAATATTTGAGGTTTAGCATGCAATCTTGTTCTATACATCGTGTTTGTTTCAAATTTAAATTCACAATTAGAAATCAGAAATTATTAAAAATAAAATGTAAATAATGCTAAAGTATGCTGTGATTTTAAACAGCAATGTGATTGAGGTTCCCCTCATTTTGCATTTATTTCAGACAGTAAGACTTTTTAACAGTTGTTGGAGTGCTTTGATCAGATGGCTGGCAACCGTCTTTAGTGTGGTGACATACTGTTTGTATGAAAACTCTGCTCTTTTTTCTCTAAGGAGAGATTTTATCTGTGGAATCCAGCAGAGCAAAGCGGCCTGTGGGTGCTTTTAATATTTTAAAGATGAGGTTTAATGACACGATAGGGCTGGGGAGGAGAAGACATGTTCCGTAAAGACCAGCGAGACTCTGCTTTGAGCTCGTTGTCAACTTCCTCAAGGGAAACCTCTGTTCATTTATTTCTGCTCTATTTCTCTTACAAATCAATTAAGTCCATATGGATTTTATGCTGAGCTCTTGCATATACATGCTCTTAATATAATCTAGATTATGTGCGCATGTTTATGTAGGCAGTGCCATTCGGTACACTGTGGAACAAGATTTCATGCTAAACCTCAAATATTACAGTCTGAAGCAAAAGTGGCATGTAGATTTTGAATAGAACTTAAAAAAAAAGGCATTTATTTACATATATATATTGACAATGTAATTATGTATATGAATGTATTTATCTGCCTGTGTATCTGTGTGTGGTGGTTGACCGATATTGTTTTTTGACGACCAATACCAATGCTAATCTTAGCATTAGTAATTCAGTATTAATTTATTAAAATTAATATTCATTATATTTGCAAGGTCTATCTAACTAGCTAATGTTGTGTAACACAATTAATATGAATTATTTTGCATGTTGTTATTTGTTGATTTTTTTTACATTTGGTTTTTATTTATGTTTATTTGGTCATGTTATGTAATGAAATGAATAGTGATTGATCCAAAAATTGCTTGCAAGTTTGTGTGTGTTTGTGTGTGTGTGCGCGAAAAAGAGAGAAACAGAAAGAGAGATTATTTATTTCATGTAATGCAATAAAATTAGTATAAGACCCCGTGCATGCTAAACAAGCAAGAAAACATTCATTTATTTATTTATTTGTGTTTATTTATTTTATGTTATGCAATAAAATTAGTAATGCTAGACAAGCAAGAAAAAATTATATATTTATTTGTGTTTATTGTATGTTATGCAATAAATTTGTAATTCTAGACAAGCAAGAAAACATTTATATATTTATTTTGTGTATGTTATGTAATAAAATGAATAAATCCCCTTGCCTGCTAAACAGACAAGGAAATATTTTATTGATTCATTTAATTATTTTGACATTTTATTTATTCTATATATATGCTCAAGAACAAGGCGTGTATAGATGCACTTGTAAACTGTTTACTAATGCATAATAATGTTGGACCAGTGGTTTATAAAGGATGAAATAAGTGCTTACTAATGCTTAACTAATCATTCATAGTGTGTAGTTATTATAAAGTGTTACCAAATACGTGTGTTTGTTTGTTGTTCGAGTTATTTTTTAAATCGTTTGTTTTAGTACTTGTTTTCTGTTATTCTTTTTAATGAATATATTTGTTCTTTTTTGATCAGGTGTTATGTTGTCCACACTGAAAACATCGGTGCTCGTTTTATTGTTGTTGATGTAGTGCTCTTTGAATGCTGGTGTCCCTTGACGCACATTACTGTCATGGTCAGTCTCATCTTCTATCAGCACACAGGGGAAAATAGCACAGTTACCTCCAATAAATATGCTTTCCCTTGCTCCTCTCTCTCTCTCTCTCTCTCTCTCATAGCCATGTTTAATCTGCAAAGCAAATGACTTCGGCTGCTGCAGGGCCTTGACTTAATCAGCTGTTGATATTTCTCTCTCACTCTCCACAAGCAGCAGAGACAAACCAACCTGTCAGAAAAAGCGATATATAAACACACCGCCACAGACGACATTGAAAATGAGTTCTGTGTCATATGTGTCTCTGTTGTCTCATCAGAAGCAGTGAGGTTGCAGAGCATGTGTATCTTTAATTGGACATGTCTGCTTCAGATCCGCACTTTCAGCTCAGCCAGGCAGAGGGAGAGGTCGTGATGAGAGCCTCAGATGCTGCATCCTCGTAAGAGGGCACAGTTTGCTGGAATAATAACACTCTCAAGATTACATTTGGATTGCCATTACTTCCCACTGTGCAGCATTCAAGTCGGTCTTTACAGTGTGGCCTGTGTCTTCTCTCCCATCGGCCGCCTGCTTATTTACTGGGACTTTATCATTATTGTTTTCAATTGCTTCAATTTTGTTTTTACTTGCTTGATTCTGTTCACCACCCTGCAATAATTTGGCACAGTCCAAATTCTGCAAATACCGACCACCTGCTATTTAGAAATGTGCGGTTTCGGTGGGAAAAAGAGTTTAGATTCTCACGATTCGATTTTGAGTCACAACCCGATTTCTGTTATAATTCTAAAATACATTAAAATTGTGACTTCAAGTTTCACAGATATAGACTTTGATTGGTTTTTGAGTGTTATAAAATTAAGCCGTTTGAAGTTGAATTTTTAATATTATTATTGAGTGAAACAAGAACATTACAGCAGTGTAGTCTGATTTCCAAACAACTCACTCTTATGAGTCAATTGTTTTTTGTTTTAATAACATTTTTTTATTGTGAATATGTACCTACTGTATTTTGGACAATGACTATTTTTTACTCATTTACTTACTGACTCTCTTTCTTGCAAGAGTATAATTTTTAAGTTCCCAGCCACCACTTGCATCTTTTTATCATATTCAGAGATCTTTCATCTTGTCCCCCAGAATACTTTGTTCTTTGAATCTGTAAACAGCGAATAAATATATCAAAACGAAGAACAGAGCCTAAAACATAAAACAACTAGTTTCACCAACTAGCTTTAAATCAACATTTGAATGTGGGCAACTTCCATCAAAGAAACAATATTTTGAGCTAAAAGAAAATTGCATTTTTGTGGATGTCTGCATCCTTCACAACCGCCAAATCTAGCACAACATCAATATCTTTCTCTGTAATGGCTGTTTTGATTCATATAGGCGGCTGAATGTTGGTGATCATGTTAGCTAGTGGAAAAAATCTCAAAAGAATTATTCGAAATACATATATTTTGTTCTAGTGCATGTACATATTTGTGTGTCTAATAAAAATACCCTGCAATTGTACTTGTGATACTTACGATAGGAAGTAGAGCTGCATAGCTAATAGTTCACAAGTGTTACTTATTCTCAAGTGTTATCAAATATATTATACAGAGATCATACAATCCTTACTAACAGTGATATTAAAACACATTTTAGGCATAAAATTACTGTAGGAAATGTGCATACGGAAACAAATAGTCCAAATAAACTTAGTTTTATATTAATAAGCCTTATGTGAATGTCAATAATGGATTTGAAGTGCACATAGTATGAAATAAGTGTATTTAATGACATATTTTATGTGTGTGTGTGTGTGTGTGTGTTAATGCAAAGAAAGAGCTAAAATACTACAAAGCATACTATAAATCATTATGCACAACTGGAACAAAAATTACTACATTGTAAAGGACTTAAATGCTTGTTAACCAATAGACAAAAACTATTTTTTTTTTGCAGCATCACACACTAAATTGCACTCCGTATCTCTAATGTTTTGTCCTTCAACTGCTTTTTCAATGAACAGAATTAATAATAATTATTCTATCATTCCGATTCGGAATTTTTGTGAGCCAGAATCGCTTGAGAGCGACTCCTTGAATGGATTTATTTCCCTCCCACCCCTAGTTTGATCATAAGTCCCCGCAATCCATGTCACGTCCTCCCTCTCTTTCTTTCTCTCCAGCTCATAACCTCGTTGCCTTTCTTTTCCTTCTCCCAGTCTGTCGCTGTTGATTTCACACCCCCTCTCATTTAGTGTTAGTGTTTTCATATCTGAGACATGGACATTAGTTCGTAATGACAGTAAGTCTTGACGCCTAAAGAACTGATTGCTCCAGTCCTGTCATATCAAAGACACAAAGGAGTCTTAAGTAAATAAATCAGGCTATTCTGCTCTAGCCTACACTGAGAGCATCCCGTCAGCACGCTCTGAAGGTCTGGGGTGAACGCTGTTTATTTCTCGCATCTCTTTTGAAGTTACAGATCGGAGGCTGGACATGAAGATTTAGACATCTCATCAGCAACACCACATATCTGCACATAACTCAAGCTGGCTTTACAGACTCTCTGTAAAGGGGCGATTCCGGTGGTTGTTGTTTTGCTCCATTTTCCTCTGGCTTGGCCGGAAGGAGAGCGTCATTAATGCTCTAACAGTGAAGTGTGTTTATTTGGCTCTTTTAGCGGAACTTTCCCCATTCACTCAAATGCTGACCGTGGTGAATATAAATAGCCATTATTCAGAACTAGCAGACACGTTACTTGTCAAATTAATGCTAAACCTGCTTTTTAGACCATTTTTGGACTATTAGGCTCAACAGTAAAGATGGCCAGATGGCCCATGGCCAGTGTGAGAGAGTTTCAGGCCAGTTGACAAAACTGTCACTCGGAATGTTGTCTCATGTACTGTACATGTACTTTGCAAAAAATTCTACTTAAAGAAAAATGCACCCTATTTAGGTTCAGTAGTCATATTTCAGTAATCATATTTGTAGGTTCGGTAGTTTCACTTTATTAGCAATAAATAGGTTCCTTTTATTGCCATTAAAATTAAATACCTGAAGATAAACATAGGAGCCTGAGAAAAATGTTCATTTTAGAAGAAAATTTTTGATGGCACTTAGAGGATTTTGCCTCTGAGCTCCTAATATGAATGCAGTAAGTACATTGTTTTTATCTTTTGATCTAAATACATTTTAGTAAAGGGCCACCTAATATAAAGTGGCATCGATTTTATTTTATTTTACTCCTCACTTTACAAAAACACAGTTGTATTTAGCATGTTAAAGTAGTCAAAAGCAGCAGTAAACATATTTAGATTTTTATTTATGTATAAAATATTTTTCCTGCATGAAACAAACAACTATCATCTGCTTATGAACCTGAATTTGCTTGTTTAAATTGAACGATGATCAAGCTTTCAGCTTCCTGCTGACTATATACAGTTTGGCTTATTAACATGTTATTAGGCCCTATTAACATGTAAAACGATTGACAGGCAGAAAGCACCTTACAGTCCTCTGACTGATGAATCATAACAAATCTTTCATATCCCATTAAAAAAATAGAAATAAATGATACACTGCACCTTTAATGCAAACAAAGCTTTTCGTTTGCGAATATATTTCAGTCACAGTTCGTTCGTCAGAAGCGTTGTTACTATCTGAGAACATTTGCTGCTGCAGCGGTAACATGTGAGGCACTTTCAGGATGCACTTTTGAAAAGTTTAAAGCTTCTCTGATACTGTCGAGTCCCATCATGTCACGTTGGTTTATTGTTAGAAACGTTACCTTATACTTAGTCATAGCCCTGTCTTTTGTGGGTCATATTCTCTTTGCGTCACCCTGTAGTCAGTGAGAAATTGAAAAAAACAAAATCTTAAGCACACATGGCTCAGCAGGGGCTTGGTTTCTGTCATCTCTTAAAGAGTTCCTCTGTACGTGGTAGGTCTGCTTGTTGTGGAACACGCTCTGGCTGTTTATTCTCCACTGAACCAAGTGGCACTGTGATAGGATTCTGCCGCTGTAATTTTGCAAGGTCACATTTCCTTGGTGAAGATGTCTGGTTGGTTGATTCGTGCCCAATCGTTTCTTTCCTAACTGATGGTCTGAGCCTTCTTGCTTGATGAAATATCACAAGTCTTCAAATTAATGTTATGCTCTGCTGGTTAAACCTGGAATGGAATATTTCATACTATTTTTAGCAGCTGAGCAGGTTATGTATGCATATCTGAAGGACGAATATTGCTGTTCCGGTGCTTTAAAACAAGATCGTTTGAGATGTGTTGCCAGAAACTTGATAGATTTTGAAGACATGTTTCAATTTTATGAAAAATTACTTCATCTGGTATCATAAATAGTTTGGTCTGCCTCTTGAATTGAGTGCATCTAGGACCCTAGGAGGCTGTCTTATGGCTGCCTGATTGAAAGCCATAAGAACTGGTGTGGTTTTATGTGTATGGGGTAAGCTATGCTATGCAATGATAAAAATACTATATCTTTAATTTAGTCCTTTTTTGTCCAGTCATATTCATTCCTTTTAGTCAAGTTAGCATGTGAGTTTAGTTGCAATAAATAACAAGTTAGTATTATTATTATTTTTTTAAAATTGCATTTATACTATTGTTCAAATATTTGGGGTCAGTTATTTTTGTTTTATTTTTTTTAAAGAAATCAATACTTTTGTTTAGCAAGGGCATTGTAAACTATTAAAGGCCATTCCAATAAAAAAGGTAACTGTGACCTTTTATCTCATCGTCTAGACTTTTTTCTTGCAATTGCGAGCTTACATCTCACAGTTCTTACTTTTTTTTTTTCTCAGAATAACGTTCTACGAACTCCAAATTTAGAGTGTAAAGTCTGAATAGTAGTACTGTATGTACACTCACAATTGTGAGAAATATAGTCATAATTGTGAGAAGTTTATTTTTTTCTCAAAGTTGAGAATTTAGAGCTCACAAATTTGATAAAAAAAGTCACAATTGCGAAATTATATCATGCAATTCTGAGAAAAAATACTCAGTTGTGAGATATAAACTCCCAATTCTGAGAAAATTAATTCTTGCAATTGTAAGTTTATATCACGAAATACTGACTTTATGACTCACTATTCTGAGAAAAAAGTCACAACTGCTAGTTTGTATTAATTATAAATTAACCTGTTAGAAGCCACGTTTCCATTACAGATTTGTGCAAAACTTTGGCGATATTTAATAAATGTCAATAAAAAAGTATTGCGAAATGATGGTGTTTCCATTACTTTACTTTTTTTTTTCTTTTTTTTTAGCAGCTGAGCAGGTTATGTATGCATATGCATTAACCAAAGTTATGCTCCTAAAACGTAACCTTTTACCTCTTGTGATAAGTCATTGCAACAAATTTTGCCACGGACATGACAAGTGGCCAGAAATGGTTTTCCATACTAGGAATTTATACTCTGCATTTAAACCATCCAAGTGCACACACACAGCAGTGAGAAGTGATCAACCACGCACACACAAACACACACACACAGACGGAGTAGTGGGCAGTTGGGGGAATGGTGCCTTGCTCAAAGGTCTCACCTCAGTCGTGGTATTTTTTTCTCACAGTTGCGAATTTAGAGCTCACAAATCCACAGAGCGCTGGTTATTCACTCACCCCACATACAATCCCTGCTGGACTTGTGATTTGAACCCACGACCTTTGGGTTACAAGTCCAACTCCATATATATTTATATTTGAAACAACGGTACTCTTTCCGACTTAATTGTTATTTTTAATATATAGCAGTCTGTTTTTTTAATATATATTTTTAATTTTCTTCAGCAGTATGTTTAAATGACCATCATTTAATTATTACCATGATTTAACAGTCATTTTGTTGACAAGATTAAAACTGCCTGAGACTTCAACACTTTCCGCTATGCTGTGTAACTGTTTTAAACACATCTTATGTAAACACTCTGCCTTAAGAATCGTGTCCAATTGGGGTCAGACCAACCCGAAACTAGGCTAATTATACAGGGCTTCCCTTTACATCACACAGGCAACCCATCGAATTTCCGCGTTTTAAAATCTTTCATGTTGCACATCCCCAAAGATTAAAAGGTGGTGTGGTCTAGACATATGTAATGCCTGGAAATAAGGGCAAATTTCACAGACTGTCTGCGAAAGTGATGATTTTAAATTACCTAAAATAACGAAGATGGGATATTTTGACAAGCTGGCTCCTCGGTCACCTATTTTCTTAATGACTGTATTTTGAAACTCTACCTCGTTCATCAAAGCTTTCACATCTCACAGTGGCGTTGGTAAATCAAAGTTATTTAAAAGTGCAGCTGTGTTTTATTTTAGATCATTCCTGACAGCCCGTTTTCAGCTCGTTTAATTGCACACTCCCGGTTTAATTTCAGGAAGGCAAGCTTTACATGCATAAATGACCTTCACGATTAGCTGATGCGAACGGCGCTTGGGGAGATTACGCTCATTTACATGTGTGACATCACTCACCTCTGCGGTTCATGTCTATGGGAAGCGCGAATAACGAAACGTGTAGTAATCCAGTGAGATTTTCTTATGTCAAAGACATGTACAATGATTCATGCTTGCAGCTGTCTTGTACTGTTAATTTCTGGTTCGTTTATGCTTCATTTGAGCCAGTGGCCTTAAACCCCTCATTAACCAAAATCACATCAAGGCTCAAGTCCTGCCTGAACATTTCTGGGCTGTAAAACCCGCTATGACTATTTTACATGCATTGCCATTTCATTAATTCTTTGTTTCGCCTTGTTCATTCTTAAATGTTTGCTTGGTTCTGTGCTAGTCTTTAAAACACAGAGAATATAAAGAGAAGTCAGTTCTCATACCCTGGGTCCACATCCATCCCAGCTCTAACGACCTTCCCTTGCCTTTTTCTATCTCCCTTCAACAAGGCCAAGTGGAGTCAGTGGCCACGTTCAAGGGTAATGAGTTCTTCAGCTACGACCTGTCCCAAAAGCCTATCCAGAGCAGCACAGATGAAATCACCCTGTCCTTCCGAACACTGCAGCGAAACGGCCTGCTGCTTCACACCGGCAAGTCTGCCGACTACGTCAACCTGTCTCTGAAAAGTGGGGCCGTGTGCCTGGTCATCAACCTGGGCTCTGGTGCCTTTGAGGCTCTGGTTGAGCCGTCTGACGGCAAATTCAACGACAATGCCTGGCACGCGGTCCGCGTGTCCCGCAACCTACGTCAGGTAACGTTCACTTTTGCATATCACAGGGTGCTTAATTTCAGTTTGTTGGGAGAATTTTGATTACTATACTTAACTTATTGTTTTTGCATAACATCCATGTAGAAGTGCATAATACAGTATAACTGTTTAAAACTGCTTTTAGCGATTTCTGCTCAAAAGTAGTTAATCACTTTGAGTTTCCTAATTGGATAACAAGTGAAGGTCACAATGAGATTGTATTTTGAGGTTCACAAATATGGTTCTCACAACAGGTTTTTCAATGAATTTGAAATGTATTAGTTTTAATGCTGTAATAGCAGCTATAATAAAATGTGTTTATATATATATATATATATATATATAGATATGTATATATAATTAAATGCTTCTTCAACACAATAGCTCATACAATTTTCAGATTTTATACTATGACATTAAAATGTGTCAGTAATATGATTTTATATGTGTTTGCTAACAAATAGCTCAATGGGACAACAAAAGTAGTCAGGGACATTAAACATAATGATGTCAAATAGGAAAGACAATTTGCTTACTAGTTTACTTTTTTACAATGTTGTTGTGTTAATAGCCGTTCCCTTTCGACATTACACTCGTACTGCGTCTGATAAGACGCTATGGGAAAACTCCTCTTTTCCCCTAAACTGAAG
>JAUCNO010000425.1:7066651-7099307 GCA_032353835.1 Enteromius viviparus
CTGAAAAAAGCTCAAATATCAGAGCATGTCCAAACATCTCAACTGCCCCAAAACCACCTCAGACCCCAGAGGGTTAATATAAAGTGTAACATTCTGGACACACAACCACAATTTATATGTTAAGTCTAATTTACTGCCCGCTGCTGTGTGACATCAGAATAATTACATGCTAAATCTATAGCAATTCTCTATTTAATATAAAGTGAAACACATTATTTACCACAAAGTGCTGTTAGTCCTGTTACTCATTTGTACTTACACACACCATTCTGAGGGTTGTTACATGTGTGAAGTTACAGAAATATAACAGCTCTAGATACTATGTACCGGTTTGTACTTACACTATGGTTACATACTACATACACATCTAGTTACTATGGAAGTACAGAGGTATTAGGACACAATATAAAGTGGGACCTTGGGGTCTTTCTTTAAAATATATACTTTTGTTTGACATGGATGCATTTAAATGATCAAACGTAAAGACGTTTTAAATAAACATAGCACTTTTAAACCTTTTATTCATCAAAGCATTCGGTTTTTCAGATATAATAGGTAGCACAATAGTTTACTGCAGTGATAAATATTTTTGTAGCAGCAAATGAGCACATCTGAATGATTTTAGAAGGATCACAGAAGACATGAATCAAGAATGCATGGTATTTCTATAAAATCAAATAATTCATCTAAAATAGAAAACTGTTATTTTATATTGTAATATGTCACAATATTACTTAAAAAAAAAAAAAATATGCAGCCTTGGTGAGCAATTTAAAAAACATAAAAAAAACAAATAAATAAAAAAATCTTACCAACTCTTAAACTTTTGAGCAGTATGTACTGTACTTTGTTACATTAGTTCATGAAAATGAAAAGCTTTTTTGTTGTTCCTATCCTATCAAAAGGGGCACATCGAGATATATATAACTAAATATATCTGCAACATTTTCAAAAGGCTGAGAAATATTGTTTAGCTCTGCCGCCCAGTCTATAGGCGACCTGTTTTGTAAGCATGAGCTCTTGGCTGATGGTGCAGACTGCCCTTGCCTACAGTCATACTGGCAGCACCCACATACAGGGAGGAGGCAAAGCACAGGCTAAATCCAATATTTTCTCTGTATATTTATAAATTGCCAAATGCCACAGACCTGATCTTGGCACTTCACTTCTTCTCAGTTGTGCTGTCTCTCCTCCTGTGATTGTGGGGTGCGGACCCTTGTAGAAGGGGCCGTTCTGACTCTCACCTTGTCCCCGGATGGTTGACTCTATGCAAGAATTGTTTGTTTGTCTGCAGATTGAACCTTGAAGGATGTGGTTTTGAATTTTAGTTTCTTTTCCTTTAAATCTCACCATCTCACTCTCTTTCCCACCAGATTGTATCGGGATAGACTGTAACCTTAGTAAGTGATTCTTTTATCTGCAATGCTATTTTTATCTTTTCTCTCTCTCATGCTCAGCCCCAATTCATCCAAAGTTTCTTCTCCTCCCTCGTAATCCTGTCTTCCTGCACCGTTAACACAGATTTTCTTTTGAACATGTTCCCAGTTTGCATCCCTCTCTCTCTCTCTCTTTTTTTTTCTCTCTCACTCTCTCTCCCCAACACCCCCCTCTCTCCCGCTTTCCCTCAATCTCAATCTCTTTTGTTCCGCAAAATATGCCGATTTGCTGCGGTGTTTGAAATTAAGCATAACCATCCCAACAGTTTCCATTTCAACACCATATGTTTCTCACTGCTCCTCCAATGCTTTAGTCTGTTTCATGTTCCTGTGGGACTCAGTTACATAAGGAAAATACGGTAATAATCCATTTAATAAAAGAAGAAATCTTCATTTGCCAAATCAGGCGTGAGGTTGAGAATTGCCTGTATTTGAGCGATGTTACATCCATACGTATGTGTTGGGAAGCGATGCAATCCTCAGTATGCAGTGCAGTGGTGCTGAAGGTAAGTAGTATAAATCGGATGTATGTGATGAAAGGAATACAGGTTGTGTGCGTGTGTGTGTGTGTGTTTACAATAGCTATAGTTTGTGAACAAACTTTTGGGGAAATCAAATGAAAAAAAAAGAAGATATTTTAAGGTGTCCTTGTCACACGTTACATGTACTTAGTATTATAATAAAAGTAAATTATGCATAATTACATGCAAGTCATGCACCATGCAAGATATATATGTATAATTACACTGTAACAAGGAAACCTTAAAATATAGTGTTTCCAAATAAGAAAAAAAAAATAGAAACCATTTTTACAGTTTATTATAAGTAGAATATAATAGACTTGTAAGAAAGTTGTAATATTGGTTTTATTTACAGCTAAATTATTTTTGTAGTATAACTGTAGTCTTTCTGTTTATATTTTATTTTTTGAGTTTGAATGGTTGCATATGTATATATATTAGGGGTGGCACGGTTCACAAAACCCACGGTTCGGTTTATATCACGGTTTTAGGGTCACAGTTTTCGGTTCTGTACGGTTCTTGTTATTTTTTTCTTTTAATCTTTAACACTCCAGAAATGAACTTCAGCATATGATGTATTGTATAGTATACAGTATTAAAAAAGTTGTATCATGTAATCATTCATAAACTGAATTGGATGCGTGTTGCACAATACTTGCATACAGTCGCAGTTCTATCTATCGTTTTGTTTCTGCTGTCATCAAAGGTAATATAGTGCGGATCGGGCCACATTTTTCTGTCCGAGCCCGGCCCGCGTCTGACAGAGCTGTAACCAGAATTTTTTTTCATCCTAATGAGACATGCACTTTTTTTGTGTGGAAAGCCTGCTTTTATTAAGCAACTGTAGGAAGCGTCGAACTGTGCAACTCATGCATGCTTTAAATCGAGACAAGCGTACCTAACGTTTGGGTTTTTACAACCCTCAGAATGGTGCGTGTAAGTACAAATGTGTAACAGTAATAGCAGTAAAAACAGTAATAACAGTAAAAACAGTAATAACAGTAAAGTCATGTAACAGGAATTACATAGCTACATTTTGTAACAGCAGTATGTATAAGAGTAACTGGAACAGGGGGTGATCATGGGGTTTGGTGAGTAGGTTTAGGTATATGGAAAGTCGTTACCAATTTGTTGTTATCAATGTCCTGTTACACATTTGTACTTCCACACACCATTCTGAAGGATGTTACATGTGTGAAGTTACAGAAAAATAACAGCTCTAGATACTGTGTACTGGTGTGTACTTACACTGTGGTTACATACTACATACACATCTAGTTATTATTGAAGTACACAGGTATTAGGGACACTTAATATAAAGTGGGACCAATTTGGTAACACTTCGCTTTATAGTGCCATTGTTACATTTACTTGCTGTAGTACTAACAATAGTTACACGTAATAACCTAACACTTGTGTAAATACATAATATCACTCCGTACTTACAGTAAATGTATCATTACACTATAACAAGGACACCATTAAATGGTGTAAAATAAGGAATTTCTATTTTAATATATTTCAACAAGCCAGCAATTCCCGCACACTATCACAACTTGCAAAGAAATTTATTGACACAACGTTTCGGTCACACGACCTTCATCAGGAGTATACAAATGTTTAAGTACATCTCTTTTAAGATAAACACATGACCAATTAACAAAGCTCCATCTGTAAACAATTAAGTTCATTAAGAGTATAAACTCGCATCACCTCATAGACAATTATAAATTATGATATTTACAAACAAATAAAAAATCCACATCCAATCCAAAAATTCTTATTTTTTTCACATTCAAATGTGAAAAGACCAGTTGTAAATGACCTTTATGAGGTGATGCGAGTTTATACTCTTAATGAACTTAATTGTTTACTTATGAAGCTTTGTTAATTGGTCATGTGTTTATCTTAAAAGAGATGTACTTACCTATCATTTGCAGGTGTGCGATGGAGTTTGTTCACTATTTTAATATATTTAAAATTCCTGTAATGTAGAAGCTTCATTTAGCATTGTTACTCCAGTCTTTAGTATCACATTATCCTTCAGAAATCATTCTAATATGCAGAAACAGTTATATTTTTTTTTATGGAAACTGTGACAGTAATTAATGCATGATTTATGCATCCTCGTTGTTGGAAAATTTAATAAACGCATTAAAATTAAAGGGATAGTTCACCCAAAAGTAAACATCAAATTTTCATTTTTAAATGAGCTATGCCTTTAATTAATAATAGTAGTGTACATATTTGGTGAGTTGCTTTGGTATGTCAGAGGGACAAATACATATAATAAATAGACAAACAATAAATGAAATTCTCTGGAATATTATGTGCTGTAACTGGTAGCTAAACACTAAGTAGCCAGATATTTCACGAACATAATGTAGGATGTATTAGTATGTAGTATGATGTAAGCAATAATTGGTACATTTATTCTTTACTCGGTTTTATACAATAAGCAGTGGTACAGTATGTCATCATTTCAATAGCAAAATGTGTGTGGATGTGCATTGTGTTTCATCAGGGACAAAAATTAGGCGGTTACAGTGGGTGACTACATCCTCTTTCCTTTGTTTGAGAATTTAAGCTCTTTCAATTTGCTCATAAAATTCTACACTTCTTAAATCCACTCCACGTACAGTATTTACGTCTGTAATTGTGAGATTTGTCTCTAGTATTTCGTTAGTCATGAGGCAGGTGTTTGTGCTTCAGGACACGCTTCCCAAAAAGCCATGAAAATCTTTTGTGCATTGGAAATTTTGACATGTTCACCATTCAAATGCGTCATCACAGATTTATTCATCTGTTTTGAATGACTCAACAAATTTGGATTTGTAGAATGTTCATTATAGATGTCAAATTATTCCAAAAACAAACACAGATGTCAGATTATGACGCATCATGTGCTGGTTTAAATAAACTGTAGAGGCATTAGGCAGGGCTTTTAAGCAGTAAGCAGGCCCACACAGAGGGTTTTTTTTTTTTTTTTTTTGGAAAGTTCTACATATTCTGAGCTTCTTTATATTTGTTTATGACATATTTATGTCATATTTTGACTTATATTTTGTGTTAAGCTACCAGTCACAGATTTCCCAAAGTTAAGCTCATTTCACTGCACTTATGGCATAATATACATTTTCAAAAAATAAAGTAAATAAAGAAATAAAAAAATGTAGGTTATACTGGGAGCAAATATAATAAAAGTGAATGGGCAACTTGTATATATTGCAATTTTGTAGCATGTTTCTAGAAAATATTTTAAAAACTTTTTACACATGGACTACACTTTAACCGGATATCTATCCAAATGTGAAAAGACCAGTAGTAAATGACCTTCAGAATGCATCCCAGACAAAAAAGGGCACAGAATAAAGCTGTAAAGGCTCCCGTTAACCATGTGCAAACTACTGTAACTGAAACTTTGCCATCGCATGTTCAATCCACGGAATCTTCTCTTGTTAAACACACAGTCATCTTCATTTGGTCAACCCTACATTATTTCACCAGCGCTGATGATGCTCGATCATCTGTTGCTTCTATCAAACAAAAAAAATAGATAAATAAATAAAATAGACTGAGAATAAATAGAACATAGATTTTTAAAATAAATTTTTTAATGTATATTTTATGATTTGGACTTTACTGTATGTTAAGTAGCATGGGTATAATTGTAACAATTGCCAAAAATACATTCTATGTGTTAGCATTATCAATTTTTATTTTATGCCAAAATCATTATATTAAATAAAGAAGATATTTTCATGAAGCACCATGAAAGATAATTTGTAAATTTGCTACTATAAATACATTAATAATTTTGATTGGTAATATGTATTAATGGAGACTTCATTTAAATTTCGTAATAAATCTTTTTTTTTGCAAATTTTTTGCACCCCCAGATTCTACATTCTACATCAACAAGCTTGTGTATTCAAGTTTCAGATGACGTATATAAATCTCAATTTCAAAAAACTGCCCCTTATTGCTTGTTTTGTGTTGCAGTGTAACATATTTTAGCTCAGCTGAAACATCGTATTGACCATGCAGGACTGAAACGAAACCATAACCGCATGAATCCTACCACCAGGTGGCAACAAACACCACGTATTACATCCTCTGATTTTGGTTTTTTTTCCGAGTCTTAGACTCTGTAAATGCTCAAGTGCCTTTTGAAGAACTGCATCCACAAATCATCCCTGTTTAAAGAGTGTAACATCCTTGTCATCAAATGCGTTACAAAATACGGTAAACGCATTTGCTGACACATATTGCATTTTATGGCGCACCCACTATTTAGGATCTAAGGAACGATTTTTTTAGGCGTAATGATGAATCTCTGCTTGCTCATATGTGGATAAGTACATTCATAATCAGACGTGCGTGACCATTTGATATGTTAACCTGTGGAAGCATTTCACAGTCCCCTCTACGCTCTCAATATTAACTCGATGGGTATGTCAAACATATTCAGACTGATGCAAGTTTTAATGACAGTAAAATGTTAATTGACTTTTAAATAGACAGAAATGCTGGTAGTTAAAGTAAATTATACCCAATTAGGGCCCTCTGCCATCTGTTGGAAGTCTCCTCACCATGATGTGCATTTTAAACAGTTTTAGCACAGAGTACTCGGGAATGCAAAGCACATCTGGGTGACGTTACCATGCTAAAATTGCACATTAATGCTAAGTTAACATTAGGTTTTGATGAATAATCGACAACGCCTAGAGCTGTTCATCGAAGCTTGATATGAAGATCTGCATTATAATGATTTCTAGCACTGTCCCAAGTTGTGTTTGCTTATGCGGACAGGTTTTATTTGTACTTGAATTTCGTCAGTTTGAAACAAAATGCTGAGTAATACTAGGTCGAGCCGAAGCGAAGTGTGCTCTTATATTTAAAAGTAGGGATGGGCAACGATTTAAATTTAATTAACAAGCTGCCAGAAGGTGTAGGATGACAACTCCCCCTCTCTCTGCCTCCTGCTCGCTTATTCCGAGTTTTTTTTTTAGAGCTAGAAGAACTAATTAGAGGAATGATATGACACTGAATCAATTCAATGCAAAGAATGTCACACATACCTGGTCATTACGAGTTTTACTCACAGGTATGTAATCTACAGTGCGATTCTGAGCTGCAAACAGATTGCCTACCAGATTAATACCAGCTGTTTTGCTTATACCAAGTCATCCGTAGAAGGTTCATCAGATTTCAAGTGCTACAACACTCCTACAAATAGGCTGACGTTGTTCCTTGGGGGCTCTGTTGACTCCAGCAGAGCCAATTAGAGTAGCCAGCAGCGCAGTCTGAGGGGCTTTGAACCACCATGTCAGGCGCTAGCCGCTCCGCGCGATGAAGGCTGAGGCAGCTGCATCGGCCTGACCCATTTTTCCACAAGCACCCCAGGCGCCTATGAGCAGGCGCCAAACGGTGCCGCAGCGGGCCGGCAGAGGCGCTTCTCAAAACCGTTACTTTAGCATATTATCGGCAAACATTTACTGCTGCTGATTGGTTTTGTGTCGCCAGTTGGACTCTTGAAGTCTGCAAGCGATTTGATGTGTGTGCACTGTCACTTTAAACCTGTGTACAGAGGCACAGTTCAGTTTTGTTTCTCGGCTGTAAAACTCCTGAGCCTGTAAGATGATTATACACATGCCAGGGGCCAATTCAATTTCATTTCAATTCAGTTTAAGTATAATGCGTTTGTCTCGTGTTACACACAAATGCTAAAACATCACTCTTGTTATAATGAGCAGAACTGCTGCAATTGTGTTTTTTTTTTTTTTTTGCTTTGGATGATTTTAAGACTGAATCAATGTGGTTTGGTAACACTTGTAAACGAGAATACAGAAGGGGTTTATACAGTAGTTTAGACAATAGAAGAATAAACTGGCAGCTGGAGATTTTAGCAATCACACATATACTGTAGGAGGTGATGTGATACTGGGGAAATTATCACAATTATATGAATCAACAAAGAAAACAGAGGTAAGTTGAGAGGATGTGTAGTTGAGCTGTTTAGTTAAAGTCAAACAATCAATCAGATTTAAAAAAAAACAAACTGTTTAGAGTTTTTGTAAAGTTTAGGTGTGCAATCACTTTTTGGTGCTTCTACATCAATGTCATTCATCTGTCATTTCCTCTGATTTTAGGGATTACTTGGGTTTAGGTCTAGAGATATGGCCAAGACGAAATTTTTGGATTAAAATATGCTGTGTGTGGACTAGGAACACACCGAAGTCAGCAAAATCAGGACATGCAGGTTCATCTAGTGTTAAAAAAGGCAACATTTTTATAAAAAAAAATAAAGAAAGAAATCAGGTTGTTAGAATAGAAATAGAATAGAGAGTGCATTGGTATTAGAGAGTCAAGTTTTATTTCTATAAATAAAAAGAAAACAAGTAGATAGAATAGCGAGTGCCGGTGCTAGAGGGTCAAGTGTAGATGGAAGAGCTTTTTCTTAAACCACTTCTTGAAGATGGATAAAGACTCAGCTGCTCAGATCGAGTTGGACAGGTCATTCCATTCAGCAGGGAACAGTACATACATGTACACTACAGTTTAAAGGTGTGAAGTCAGTAAGATTGTTTATTTTATTTATTCAGCAAGGATGCATTAAATAAACCAGTGAAATTTTATTTAAAATAAATTCTATTCTTTAAAACTATATTTTCATCAAATAATCTTGAAAAAAAATGAATTATATGAATTATATATATATATATATATATATATATATATATACTTAATAGGAAACCATTACAGTTCAAATGTATAGGCATTTTAAAAATAAAATCATGTATCTGTTGAGAGTTTGTTGGCAGTCTGTGAAGATGGATGGTTGAGCTACACAGAAATAATTGAGTTTTGACATATACAGATTTGAAAAAAAAATGTAATAAAAAAGTGGGAATAAAGGACCCTAAACTCTAAAGCCCTGTTCACACCAAGAAGGATAACTATAACGATATTAGTGTCTACACCAGCACATGCTCATACTTACAGCTCGTTACAGCAGCATGGATTCTGATTGGCTGCCAATGTTTGTATCGTTCATCAGCTGGAGGAAAAAAACTATTTGGAAGGGATTCCAATGATATTGTTTCTCTGTACCTTTATCATTATAACGGTGATGGAAACTCTGCTATTTTATTATAATGAAAACTATTTTTAGAACTATATATTTAATGTTATTTGGTCCTGTTATCATAATAGTTATCGTTCTTGATGTGAATGGCCTTAACACACACAGAACCATTTCAGCACAAAAGGACTCTTCAGGATGATAATAGAACTGTTACTATGTGTAAAGAAGCATCTTTTTTTTTCGAAGGAAGAATGTCAGTACCAGTCCATAAAGAATACATTATATTTACGCTATAGAGGCTGACAGAAAGAGTTAGAAGAGCAGCATATGTACGTGTCACGATTCTCTTTAGGGAGCGTGTCGGTATGTATGTTGTGTGTGGGCGCCTGGTTGTGTGAAATGTAAACGAGCGTGTTTGAATGTGTAGGCATGCTCAAGAGCGTCGGTATGCGTCTGAGCACTCTCTCTGGAAGTGTTTGAGTTTGTAGATATGTCCTGTCAGTTCAGTATTTGTTTGTGTGTGTGTGTGAGGTGAGATCAGCAGGCCTGTGAGGTAGACTGTGCTGTATTGATAAGACGGGAAGCTTGCAGCGGTGTGTGACTTTGGCTCTCTCTTTCTGCAGGTAAAGGACCGGAGACTCTGTTCGCAGGGCAGAAGCTGAATGACAATGAGTGGCACTCTGTGAAGGTGGTGCGCCGTGGGAAGAGCCTGCAGCTCTCTGTTGACAATGTCACAGTGGAAGGTGAGAGGAGGACCTCACACACTGTACAGTATATGGACACACGCACAGATATCACTATTATAATTCAGCTTCAGTATGTGGTTGGATAGGCGATACAGTCTGTTTGTCAAAGTATTCTCAAAGTTTGGGGTCAGTAAGGTTTTTTGTTTTAAATAAGTACTTTATTATCAATCAGTAGTGACAGTAAAGATACAAAAGATTTATATTTCAAATAAAAACTGTTCCATTGAATTTTGTTAATCAAAGAATCTTGAAAAAAGTAAGATTGCTTTTGAAGAAAATTAATACTTTTCTTTATACTTCAGTTAATAGATAGACATTTTTAATGTTACAAAACATTCGTATTTCAAATAAAAGCTGTTCTTCGAAACTTTATTTATCAAAGAATCCTGAAACAAATATATTATTATATTTTTTAATACTTTCAATCAGCAAGGGTGCATTAGACTGAGTAAATGTCATAGGAAAGACTTCTATAAAAATACATTTTTTATTATTTTTTAATTCATCAAAGACATTGATAATAAAAAGAAATGTTAAAATATCAAATTAATTAGCAAATTAGAAAGAAGGAGTGTGTGACACAAAAGGTTTTGCCATTACAGCCATAAATTACATTGGAAATATATTAAAAACATTTTTTTAAGTATAATATTCACATTTTACTATATGTTGATCAAAAAATTCTATCTTTGGTTAACACAAGAAACCTGTTTCATAAACATTAAAATAACTAAATAAATGTACCCACCCCAAACGTTTGGTAGGTACTACACACAAGGGCTTTTCACACTTTAAATAGTTACAAAATAGAAATAAATGTTTAGAACAATGATAACTGATGGGTTAACTGCTGTGTGAAAAGCCCTATGATGCAGTACACATTAAACCACATTATTTTGCTTAAACATTTTAAGTACTGCATGTAAACACATGGATCCTAATCAGGTGTGGTCCATTAAAGTGAGCAAATGAGAAGAGGCATTTAAGACATTTTGTTAATTGCAGGGTAACAACTCCCACTGTGAAGCAATGCAATTTAATTGGTTTGAATAGATTTTTGAATCAATCTTTTCAGGCTGCTTTTGTGGAATGAATCACCCCATCCACTGACAAAATTAGACAAAGTTTCTTGGCTCTTAAAACTTGTCCCATCATGCCTAGTTACTGTGATGACAACTGAAAGATTATATATAGTACAGTTTTTCAGGTTTAGATTCATCTTGCACATTGCAAGTTCAGCGTTACCGCACATCCAGCATTGAATTGAACATCAAAAGCTGTACTTGCCTTGGGACGGGCTCAGGCAGCACGCCATTCCCTCATATCATCAGCTCCCAGACCTGACTAATCGAGCGTGTTTCGTTCCGCCACAGGCCAGATGAGCGGAGCACACACGCAGCTGGAGTTCCACCACATAGAGACGGGAATCATGACCGAGCGGCGCTTTATCTCAGTCATGCCTTCCAACTTCATCGGCCACCTGCAGGGCCTCTCTTTCAACGGCATGCCGTACCTAGACCAGTGCAAGAATGGTGACATCTCCTACTGCGAGCTCAATGCCCGCTTTGGCATGCGCCGCATCGTGGCAGATCCAGTCAGCTTCCGGAATCGAGGCAGCTATGTGGCGCTGTCCACCCTGCAGGCTTACGCCTCTATGCACCTCTTCTTCCAGTTCAAGACCACCAGCCCTGACGGTCTGATGCTGTTTAACTTTGGAGACGGAAGTGACTTTATCGTCATTGAGCTTGTGAAAGGGTGAGTATGAGAAAAATTAATTAAAAAAAGATTATATTCCAGCACCAAAGTTTGAAGTCCCATGAAATTTAAATGTTGTTGCTTCTAGTGAATTTAGTGCAAAAAAAATTAATAAAAATAATAATAATATTGCCAGCAGTGGTATTTTTGCATTATTTATATAGTATTATATTATTCATTAATATCTTATGATTAACTTTTATTTTTATATTTTCAGATTTAATTTAGATTTTAGCTTTATTTTACTTCATCTTAAACTTTTTTTTTATTTCCGTCGTTTCCAAATTATTTTTTTTTTCTGAGCTAATGTTTTCGTCTAACATTTATTTTTTATTTAAATTTTCAGCCAACCAAATTATTTTTTAATAGTTTGTTTAACAGTAACAGTAACTTCTGTGAAATCACACTGATTTATATACAGTATATATAATAAATACATATTTAAATATTAATCTGGCAATACACATATTTTTGTCCAATCAAATGTCCACTAAGAAATGTGCTTAGAAAAGAAATGAAATCAACTGATTTCATGGGAGCTTTAAACGAACACTCCCCTTTCTTTGGAAATAAGCTCATTCTCCAACTCTCCCAGAGTAATTTGAGTTTAACCGTTTTGGAATCTATTCAGCCGATCTCGGGGTCTGGCACCTTTAGCATAGCTTAGCATAGATCATTGAATCCAATTAGACCAGTAGCATCACAGTCTTAGTACATGATATAACTACAGAATAGTCAAAAAATATTGCAACCCTTTGGTCATTTTTAAACGGCATGCTACTGGTCTAATCGGATTCAATGATCTATGCTAAGCTATGCTAAAAGTGCTATCAGTTGCATAAACTTAGCTTCCATGTTAAGACAGTGCCTTAAGGGCTAGTCTGAACAACTAGCAGTTAGCCAAGAGTAATCGGATTAATTTTTTTAGATTCAAATAAGACTAATCTAGATTTTTATGTAACAGAATTAAAAAAAATATGACCAGTCTTAAAGAAAAATTTAGCTGACTAAGTTTTAAAACTAGTTTTAACCTTTTATGCAACCGGCCCCAGATCTGGAGACTTAAAACTGTTTTAACTCTGGGGGAGTTGGAGAATAAAGTTATTTCCAAAAAAAGTGGAGTGTTCCTTTAAAGTGCCCCATTATTATTATTTGTAACGACCTTTCATGCAATAACACACACAAAAAAACATCCTGCAAGGTCGACTACAAGTCATTAAAACAAGTCGTCTTTAAAACAAACCCCAAGCCAATTCAGGTCAAAGTCAAAATGAAACGTTAGCATTTTATCTACCCACTTTTCGGCCACTGGGAGTAAAAAACAATAGTAATATGTAGACAAAGCAGTGCTGTGCTCACAAACCTGCTTTATCAGGCTTTACATAGGCATGATGAAATGAAAATGAGACCAATCGAACCAATCACCGCAGATAAGCATTACTTAAAAGAGGAGTTTGGAAAAATACATTGTTGAAGAATCGTTTTAATCTTGTATGTCTCTCAGCCTTTTGCTGGGGATTCGCAAAACCAAAATCCATTTTTCATTTTCTGTTAAAGGTGCACTTTAAATGGCTGACCTATATATTTCAACATTTGACTCCGCCCTCTGCTGTTTTTAAATCAATGAGAGCAAAAGACAACTGAATAAAATTTGTTCATTATTAAAGGACTTTTTGAGAGGAGCGCGTCACTATTGGCCATGCTCATATTACTAAAAAACAGCATTAAGCATTAAAATCCTATTAATAAAAGCCATTTAATTAAAGAGTTGGGAACTATAAAGAAGAGATAAGAGCAGGAGATTTCTTAACATTACTGCACAAATAAGGAACTAGAAATTTCTGAAATAGGCTGGGTATTATGAAATGATAATAACGTTGAGAACTACCTGATTGAGAAAAGAGAGAGAGAAGAAATTAGAGTGCAATATAAAGTTAAGCTTTAGCTATACCTGATGGAAAGCCTGAGGCCTGAGAGACAGAGAGAAAGACACCTTAGCAGAAAGTGAAGTTTTCTCAACTATTCTAAAGCGCTACAGCAAAGGAAATTATATTATTCTCTAAATCGTTCACTTGCCATCTCATTTGAATGTGATGAAAAAGACTTTGTATTGTGAAATAATACTAAGACAATACTTTCTCATATTTTGTTGGCTGCATTTGGAAATATACAGCTTACCTTGTGTAGTCCATTTCATTAACACGTTTGTTTTGTTTATTGGATTTGTTCTAGGCTCTGTTCCAAAGTTTAGAGATAGGATCCTTAATTATGCTTCTTGCTTAAAGAAATGGTTCACACAAAAATTTACTCACCCTCAAAAAAGTTTGTAACCAGGCTGTTTTGGGACACCTTTGACAATTTTATTAAGGTCAATGGTGACCAAAACAGTTCATCAGAACAAAGAAATTCATAGAGGTTTGGAACTACTTGAGGGTGTGTAATTGACAGAATTTCCATTTTTTGGATGAACTATTCCTTTAAGACTTCATGTGTTGGTCAATGTTTTTTGCCTTGTTTAATTAAGTTCAGTTTTGAGTGGAGCGTTCCAGATTAATCACTTAAGGTTTTATTTCACTTACTGTAGCATGCTTTCATACAAGTTAGCTGTTTGTGTAGGCAGTATATAGCAAGATTCAATAGGTTTGGAACAGCTTGATAAATCGTTCCCTGAATGAACCCACTGAACATGACTCACAATGCTCTTCCTCTGTACATTTGTAGTTTTTTTTTTTTTATAATATACATTTCATTAGGAATAATTAACCTAATAAATCTTTAAAAACTGCAATATGTTACCAAATTAGCATTGTAATTTTTAGATCAGTTATGGCTTCGTGCCCAGGGTGGGTGGGATATTAAACCACCAAGAGCAAGAAAAAGCCCTTGAGATCGAAAAATCGCCTTTTCTTATACTCTCCCACCCATGCGAATCTATAAATCCAGATATTGAGACATTGCCACTGACAGCTCAAAGTTCATATTCAGTACATTACACAGATTGTTGGTGATCTCATCCTTCAGCATGCAAACATCAATCTCGAGAGAGTCAGGGCTCAAAGGCCTTTTCCGACAGAGCTAACACGCAGCTGTTTCGGTAGGAGAGCGAGATGCAGATATTATTGCAGAAATTCCCAGAAGACACTGCAGACATTCGAGGGATGGCATGCAAGGTACACACCTCAGTATATGAGAGACATCCAGATGAAGTTAAGCCGCCACACTAAACATTGCGTTTAAGTTTGCGATTAGTTAAGAGACATTATTTGGATGTGAATCATAGCCGTGGGAGGGTGAGTCAAGTCGCATTATAAGATTCGCACATTGGTCTCCTTGGCATTTAGTTAAAGGTACAAGGAGGAGGAGAATCACTTGATGAATCATCACAGGATAGGGGCCATATTTAAATATAAACAAATTCTGCGTGAGTTGCTTTTGGTTATGCGTAAATGCTGATCAGCATCTGCTAGGAAGGAGTTATTCTTTGACGTTTAAGCGTACGTCCGATGACTCTGTCTGCTCGTCAATCAAGAGCAGTTTCAGAGGAACGATTGCGTGGATCGCTATTCTAAGCCTCAGATACTGTAATCGGCTCACAAGAAAAGTGCAAATCCATTTAAAAAAAGAGAACGTAAGCACTGGTGACCTTGATGAAAAAAGAGCAGCTTTTAATCACATGTAATGTAAGTGTTATTTGATTAATGGTATTCTATTTATTGGCAGCCCACTCTTTTCCCAACCCACATGCCAACGGTGCCACGTGGGAGATCCGCAGTCTCGGAACAGATATTTTTTCCCATCAGCCCTAGTCAAAGATTTTTTTTAGTTCAATCATGCTGCTTATGCCAAACGTAACAGGTACAACAACCTGATTTGGTGTAAGAGTTTTATTCCATTGGGCGCAAAAACCATGAAAACAGGGGAAGGTGCCTCAGATGTTTAACTTCCTCAGCCGCAGTGGTCCAGAAAGTCAGTCATTCAGTAAGCAATTAGACAGCAGGTGGCCTTGCCTCTCACCGGAGTCTGCACAAGCATGTGAAATGAGAGAGCGCTAATGAGCACACTTTCTTTCTCTCTCTCTTTTTCTTTCTTTCTCAGCAGTATCTTGATGTATGAACTTAGAGCAGCTTCCAGCATTTGCAAATTCTAATGTTTATACAGTAGTTTGAATAAATATTAGCAGTGCAATGTATATCTCCTTGACCTTGTTGGTATCAAACACTGCATTTTTTTGGGCATTGAAAGCACAAGAGTGTCTTAGTTCAGTATTTTTCACATTTAGGCACTCTAACAATAAAGAAGTATAAGCCAAGCAAACAGCTCAGAGATGAATCACAGTATTATAACATTCAATCGAAAGCATAAAAGTATTTGAAAAGCATAAAAAGGTGCAAGACAGTGTGTTCAGTGCCTTATGAAGGATTGAACCACTGCTGCAGTTACTTTGAGCTCTATTGCTGAAATTCCCCATTCTATGAGGAAAGATGATTTCTCATAAGGCATATTTCACTGCTAAACAACCCGGAGCTCATGGTAAGTCTTTCTTGAAAGATTTGGAAATTATCCAACCTGGGCTCATTGGAAAAACTTGCCTGTGGCGACATTTCTGCAAAATGGTATTGCTATGCTTTACGTTTCGCGACACTTTCTAAGCGAAATGTCCAATGGTGCTTAGATTTAAACAGATGAACATGAATCTGGCAAAGTTTTATTTTGTTGGTGTTTGTACGTATCATGGCAGTTTGTAATAGGCTAATCTTCCATTGTATTGGAAAATACAGTACCCTACTGTAACCCTAACAGATGAGAGACACAAATACCGAAGCAACCATACTGTTTTAACTTGCTTTAAGCATTTTTATCTTGACTTGTGTTATTCGAGCACTGCACATCTCAAGTGCAAAGCTGTACCAGGTGAGCTACCTAGCAATTTTACTAATCAGAAGCGATTATCATATTGGACTGATAATGTAATGCAAACATAAGAATGTGTTAGTTTACAAATCATGCATTATGGTGAAAAATATCATATAATGTATTTTTGTGCATTGTGATATGTGCAAAATAAGTCTGTATTAACTATAATCACAATTAGTTCAAAAAGAAATAAATGCTATTAGTGTGACACTAGTGATAATTTAATCTAGAAACAGTGATTTGTATGCATGTGTTTTGTTCCAAAGAAACACTAAATAAGTTGATATGTTATTATCTTATGCACGTCTAGTATTGGCACATTAGTTATCAGCCAAAACGCATTTACTGTATCACTGACATGATAAATGTGTATATAAGTTATAAGGAAATATAAGCAATTTCAAAGCATCAAAATAAACTCCTACAGTACATAATATATGCAGCCAGAGTAGGGTACACTTTGCTGAAGACTGCAAGCTGTTTACTGGGGCTGCAGACTGAGCATCTGACAGGGTGGAAGTCTGTCTGTGCCAGTATTTCAAGCCTTATTACAGATATTGATTTGAAGGCAAAAAGCAGTATTGTCATCCTAAAGAGGGTTGCCTGATTCCACTGGGCTGTTTGATTGACAGAGGAACTGATGTATTGCAGGTACATCCATTATGTTTTTGACTTGGGCAATGGGCCGTCGCTCATGAAGGGCAACTCCGACAAGCCGCTCAATGACAACCAGTGGCACAACGTAATGGTGTCCCGCGATGACAGCAACGTGCACACGCTCAAGATCGACTCCCGCACGGTCACGCAACACTCCAATGGAGCCCGCAACCTGGACCTTAAAGGTACTTGCTTTTCAGAATAGTCAGCATTACATCACTTCACCAGTGGGTCCTCTGTAGTGAATAGGTGCCATCAGAATCATCACACTAATCTTTACATACTCTACATACTGTTTTCTCTCCTGATTTAGACGAGACAGATTTTTCACTGGAGAAAAGGAAATTGTATGGATAGAGGACTCTTTGAAATAAAAAATGTCTTAGTGAGGAATTTGTTTACTACAAACACAGTTTTTTTTTTTCACACAATGTAACGTCATGAATTGAATGACACCAAAATTTTCTGTTTCTTTTACCAGCCGTTAAGAGCCACACTTCTGATTTTCAGATTAAAAGATCTTTCTTTCATCATTACACAGGATATGGTTGTTTAGGCTGAAGTTTTATGACCGTTATCAACTGTTATCTCATTAATATATACGCTTAGATACATATTTGCTGTTTTACACTCATTTGTGGGTTATGATTTCAAACTCTTGCTTTCAACTTTAATGAGAATCTTTCCTGATGGGTATTTACACAGCTTCCAGCTCCTTGTTTAAATCATGTAGCTTCTGAAATCTACCTTCCAGTACTTCTCACCGTTGCTATCGTTTTTCGCTGTTTCGGCTGTAATTAGAAGAACAAAGAGCAGCGCCTACGGGGAAAGAGAAAAAAACAACAACAACACACCACCAATTTTGCATAATTTTTAGTGCTTCCAAACCTGCTTTTGCTATCTTAAGCAGGTGTTGCTTGACTCCAGGCTCAAAAATGAACTTTTGCTTCATATGAAATGTAGAAAAATGTATCTCATATATATTTAGTTATTTTATTGTGTGTTAAATTCTGAGTGAAAAAGCATCAGCAGCTATTGCCATAGCAATATTTTAGGCTTTTCTCTATTTTGAGGTTTCACTGCCATCTCAGTAGAAATCCTGGCAGTCAGTCCTTAGTTTTGTGTTGTAGTCGACACTAGAAGAAAGCTGAGACAAATTTACCAAAAGAAAATAGAAACTACTTTGTTTGTCAAGACCACATAATCTAACCAAAGAAGTGGATGTAAGTTTTTGTCAAGGTTTTGTTTTACATTGCTTTTCTGAAAATGCTGATTGTCTAGTAATGTGACGGATTGGAACAATTCCTGAAAATAAGACATTTTACCCATTTTTTATGTGTCAGCAGAAAGAAAAACAATTGTTTTCAAGACTCTCAGGACTCTGTCTAGATTATATAAAATATTAGATGTTTCCTTTTAAACATCATGAATATGAATGAATAATTCTAATGTTGAAATATTAATGAATTAATAATTAAATAAATGATAACACGGCCTGGTGTAAATAACTCAGCTTACACTATCATTACATAGTAATCTCGTTGTCATGTTAGAAAGAAACCAGTGGGAGATGATTGGAGCTTTGTGACAGCTGGAAGTAGCCATGACAAAATGGGTACACAGTGGTCATAATAGCATGGAGATGGTCAGTAATAATGCTCAGGTAGGCTGTGGTATATAAATAATGATCAGGTGGTACTAAAAAGTCCCAAGTGTTCCAGGAAAATATTCCCTATACCACTATTCCATCACCAGACTGAACCATTAATAAAAGGCAGGATGGATCCATGCTTTACAACAAATTCTGCCACTACCGTCTAAATGGCACAGCAAAAAGACTCATCAGACCATATTTCTGTAGCCTCATACTTCTGTTCTTACAGGCAGCTGACAGGAGTGGTGTCTGGTGTGGTCTTCTGTTGTTTTAGCCCATCGACTTCAGGTTCAATGTGTTGTGTGTTCAGCTGCTCTTGTGCTTAAATTGGTTGTAACAGGTGTTTAGTTGCCTTTCTATCAGCTCCAACCAGTCTGGCCATTCTCCTCGGACCTCTGGCATCAACAAAGCATTTTCACAGACAGAACTGCCGCTCAGTGAATATCTTCTCTATTTCAGATCATTCCATATCAACTCGAGAGATGTTTTTGCATGAAAATTTCAGCTGATCAGCAGTTTCAGAAATACTCAGACCAGCTTGCCTGGCACCAACAACCATGTTCAAAGTGACTTGAATAAGGCCTCAATTATAGATATGCATTACATGTATTGAATTAATGCAGTGTGATTGGCTAAATGGTTGTTTGTGTAAACAAAGAGGTTGTCTAATGGAACTGGTGGCTGGGATTGTGTGTGTGTATATACACACACTACCGTTCAAAAGTTTGGGGTCAGTAAGATATTTAATGGTTTTTAAAGATGTTTCTTCTGCTCATCACGGCTGCATTTATTAGATTAAAAATCCAGAAAAAAGGTAATATTGTGAAATATTATTTCCATTTAAAATAACTGTTTTTGTGTGAATATATTTTAAAATGTAATTTATTCCTGTGATACAAAGCATCATTACTCCAGTCTTCAGTGTCACGTGATCCTTCCAGAAATCATTCTAATGATAATGACAGGCAGCGAGCAAACTAAACAAAATAAACAAATAAACAATAAACAAAATAAACACAGGTAAATACATGGAAAAACGCTCAGAAATGATAGCCGGGGCAAATCAAGACTTCGTGTCCAACTAGCGTCAAAGCCGCACTTAAATAGTCTATAGCAGTGGTTCCCAACCTTTTTTAACTCACGGCCCACTCAGTCAAACTCATATGTTTCTGTGGCCCACTGCAAAAGAATTTAAACGATCCCGCTTTTTGTGTCGGGTTAACTTAAGTACTCGGAGCAAGGCTGTTAATTGTCTTTATTGAATAAGCTGGTAATGTATTGAATAAACAGAAAATATACATAATGAATCAGCAAACTAGAAATTTTTTATTATATTAACAATATTACAATTTCTGTTAATAATAATTGGCGGCCCCCCTGCAATACTGCGGCCCACTAGGGGGCCCGGGCCCACAGGTTGAAAACCACTGCTCTATAGAAAGCCCGCCAATGCGGCCGAAGCCGGCGGAAGTGTGTGCGCTAAAAGAGTCTGATGGTTCCCGCTGCTGCTGACCGGAGAGAGCCACTGGTAGCCTAGTATGCACTGGAACAGCGTCATTTTGGTAGCAGCCTTCCACAAAGTCCACTGCGATGTGGGACCAGGGTGGCTGAGGCACTGGTAAGGGTTGAAGGAGACCGGCCGGTTGTAAACGGGAGGGTTTGGCCCTGACACTCAAAAGCGGTTTAAAGTGAGGTCAGCTGTAGCCAGTATACCGGGGTGACCTGAACTTGGAGTGTTGAAAATCAAGTGTAGCAAGTGGTCACGCAGGGTCAGTGGTACATACTCCTTTCCTGAGCTGAATGGGTGCGAGGATCAAGGAGGGTGCGATGATGTTCTCAGGGGCAGAATGTGGAGCATGTTGGTCGTGTAGGCGTGAGAGGGCGTCAGCCTGGCCGTTCTTAGAGCCCGGGCGGTTGTTGATCTTAAACTGGAACCTTGAAAAGAACAGCGGCCACCTGGCTTGTCTGGCATTAAGTCTCTTTGCTGTGCGCAGGTACTCCAGGTTGCTATTCTTTTCGTGTAATGGCCGTGAGTGGTGCTGCGGTTTGACTGAAGTTCTGTATAAACTGTCTATAAAAGTTGGCGAAGCCCAGAAATCTCTGAAGTTCTTTAAGAGTCTGTGGTCTAAGCCAGTTGATGACGGATTGCACCTTATGGTTATCCATGGCGACTCCATCGGGACTGATGACATACCCCAGGAAGGATGCTTTGGTTTGGTGGAACTTGCACTTACTGAGTTTGACGTACAAGTGATGTTGGATGAGCAGGTTCACAACTGCCCTGATGTGCTGGATGTGCGAGCTGAAGTCCTTGGAGTAAATCAGAATATCATCAATGTAAACAATGACGTATTTGTTGATCATCTCGCGGAAGATGTTGTTGACCAGGGCTTGAAAGACTGACGGACTATTGAATAACCCAAACTGCATAACGAGATATTCGTAGTGGAGAAGGCTGTGTACTGTTTTCCACTCATCGCCCTTGCGGATGCGAATTAGGTTGTATGCGCTTCGCAGGTCCAGTTTAGTGAAGTATTGATCGGATCTGAGCTGTTCCAGAGCGGCAGGCACCAGGGGAAGAGGGTAGCGATACTTGACAGTAACCTCATTCAAGGCGCGATAGCCGACGCAGCTCCGAAGTCCATCTTTCTTCTTAACAAAGGAGAACCCCGCTGAAGCGGGAAAGGTGGATGGTCTGATGAACCCCTTAGCTAGTTCCTCAGTGATGTACTGGTCCATGCTTTCCGTTTCAGTTTCAGATAGAGGAAAGATTCGTCCTCTTGGTGGCGTGGCTCCAGGCAAGAGCTCAATGGCACAGTCTGTGGGCCGGTGTGGTGGCAACTGGGTTGCCCTCTCCTTGCTGAAGGCAATGTGCAAGTCCCTGTATGGAGCGGGCAGGCAGTCGAGGTCTGTGACTTCCTCGGGTGACATCTCTAAATGCTGACTGGGCTTGGTGGTCTCCTTGAAACAGAGGTTGTGGCATTGGTCTGACCAGCTTTGAATTTGGTGTGTCCTCCAAGAGATGACAGGGTCATGTAGTTCCAACCAAGGAAGGCCTAGGATGACAGGGTGCTCTGGTGAATGGATTACATAGAATTGGATCGTCTCCGAATGATGTGGGCTGGTGCTGAGTGTTAATGGTTGGGTTTGTGTGGTTATCCTTCCACTCCCTATGGGTTGGCCGTCGAGGGCTGCCACAGCCACATAGGGGGTACATG
This sequence comes from Enteromius viviparus, assembly GCA_032353835.1. Classification (NCBI taxonomy): domain Eukaryota; kingdom Metazoa; phylum Chordata; class Actinopteri; order Cypriniformes; family Cyprinidae; genus Enteromius; species Enteromius viviparus. The sequence continues at coordinate 7,088,640 of JAUCNO010000425.1, forward strand.
TAATGAGAGGAAGGTGATGTTCAGACACAAAATCAGAGTCTATGAAATTTCCAGCGGCGCCTGAATCCACAAAGGCCTTGGCCTGGATTAGGGTGCCCTGGTGGCGTTCAACATTGATCCTCATGGCCGAATGAATGGAAATAGCACTCACCCGGTAAGTCTTGGGCCTGCTAGGCCTCACGGGACAGGAGACGCGGAGATGGCCTGGTTGGCCGCAGTACATGCACAGGTTGAGCTCCCTCCTCCTCTCTCGTTCTTCTGATGTGAGATGAGTGGCCCCGATCTGCATGGGCTCTGTCGGAGGAAGGTTAGCGAGGCTTGTGGATGGAGCTGGTGTGCGACGGCTCTTTCGGGAGCGAATTAGATGGTCCGTCCGAATAGCTAGCTCCATATGCTGCTCCAGAGTGAGATCCTCACCTTTGCTGCCCTGTTTCAATGCCAATAGCTCAGTTTTAGCATCCTTTCCATCTGCGGTGTGATCAAACACTGCTCTAAACTGGCGTAAGAAGGCCTGATAGGATGGAAATGACATGCGATTTTCCTCCCAAAGTGCAGTCACCCACTCGAGGGCCTTCCCGGTGAGCAGTGAGCACACGAGTGAAACTTTGCTATCATCATCAGCGAAAAAAGCAGACTGGGACCTGTAAATGACATGTAAATGTCACACTGGAGTAAAAAACTTTGCACTTGCCTTGTGCGCCACCGTATTTCTCTGGGAGAGCCAAGCACACTGGATTGAAGGTGCTTGGTGGTGGCTGTGGAGCTGAAGGAGTCGGGGAAACAGCAGGCCTGTTCTGAGCGGCGGTGGCAGCGGTGAGTGCTTGAATAGAGCTTACCAGTTCAGCCGTTAAAGCAGAAAGCTTCACCAGTTGCTGGCGGTGAGCGGCTAGTTCAGAAGCCTGACGATTCACCTCGTCGATCACTTGATGCATCGTTGCTGGATCCGCCGTAGGCGAAGTCTTCTGTAATGACGCACCTGAGTCAACGGAATCCATCCGCAACAAGTTAATCCAAGTCAGACAGGCAATAATCCAATACACAGGCAGACAAGAGTGTAGAAGAACAGGCTGAATCGTAGTTGTAACAACGGGCAATAGGTCGGGACAGGTGGCGAGCAAACAGAGTCAAAACACAGGCAAAATAAACATGGGTAAATACACAGAAAAATCAGAAATGATAACCGGGGCAAATCAAGACTTCGCGTCCGACTAGCGTCAAAGCCGCGCTTAAATAGTCTATAGAAAGCCTGCCAATGCGGCCGAAGCCGGCGGAAGTGTGTGCGCTAAAAGAGTCTGGGTGGGAACCTTAATACTCCGGCGATGGTTCCCGCTGCTGCTGACCGGAGAGAGCCACGGAGGCGCGGTTTGTGACACACACACACACATATATATATATACATACACACATACAGTGGGTACGGAAAGTATTTAGACACACTTAAATGTTTCACTCTTTGTTATATTGCAGCCATTTGCTAAAATCATTTAAGTTATTTTTTTTCTCAATAATGTACACACAGCACCCCATATTGACAGAAAAACACAGAATTGTTGACATTTTTGCAGCTTTATTAAAAAATGAAAAACTGAAATATCACATAACCCTAAGTAAAAGCAAAGACCATTTGCTCAGTATTTAGTAGAAGCACCCTTTTGATCTAGTAATCTGAGTCTTTTTGGGAAAGATGGGTCAAGTTTTTCACACCTGGATTTGGGGATCCTCTGCCATTCCTCCTTGCAGATCCTCTCCAGTTCTGTCAGGTTGGATGGTAAACGTTGGTGGACAGCCATTTTTAGGTCTTTCCAGAGATGCTCAATTGGTTTATATATATGGTTTATGTGAGTGTGTACAGTATATATATATATAGACACACACATTTTTACACTATACACTCCAAATATAATTTTTTGACAAAGTGCTCATGGTTCGTTAACCATGATGCTTAGATAAAGACTGTAAGAAAGGAAAAGTTTGAAAGCTTACAAAGTCTCCAGCACAAAAATCTAATTGTACGTCAACATGTTTTTTTAAGTACAAGAGTAATAAAGGCCAAATCAAATAAGGCTATAAAGTGCAAACTCCTTCTGTCAGGCTCCAAGGTCTTTTTTTATTTGGCTGCCCCAGAACAAGTCCTTTAAACATCAAAAGAGCAACTTCGCAGTACGTGTCAGTTGTAATTGTTCAAGCAATTATGCCGGAGAGAATGGAGAGTGGCGTAACAATCCCCAGGGTCCAGTGCTCTTCTGTGAAGTGTAAAATGAACACCCTCAGACGGGAAGGTGCTGAGATGTGGTGTTGTTTTTCATGAGGGAGCCAGTGGAAAGTGACGCTTGACCTGTTATGTGTGTTGAAATGAGCATATGTGGAGAGCGCTCATGACAAGCCACTTTCCACGCCGTCCCATAATTGAGTTTTTTTCACTTTCTCAAGAAATGTTTTCTGAAAATTTGTTTTATTGACTTGAAACCAAATTGCTTTCCTGTTCCCCCTGGCATGAGGAAAATCCAGGTGTTGCTATAAAATGTGAATGTCAATGAGTTTATTAATGAGCTGTTGGTGGCCAATTCAGTCGAGGCAAAGTTGTCCTAAACACATACCAACACACATTTTTATATCATAGTGAGAACCCAACATTAGTAGTAAACACTGAACAAATGATCGCTCAGATTATGAGGCTTGTTAAGGAGAGCTGTGCTATAACATTTCTAAGCAATTAGATACACAGTTTTCACCTGATTCCAGATGATAAAACATGCATTAACTTACATTTGAAGAAGAGACCAAAACCATACAATATCTGAATACAAAGATATCAAAAAGAATTTTCAGATCATTAACAAATAATCACACAGCAGCTAACAGCATTACACAACCACAACGATCTGGCAAACATTAAATTGGTCACTTAATACACAGCCCTGCACATAACATGTAAGAAAGAAAATATTGTGTACACGGTTTACTAAAACTGCACGATTACTACGCTGCTCAAAAAATAAAGGGAACACTAAAAAAACATCCTAGATCTAAATTAATGAAAAATTCTTTTTAAATACTTTGTTCTTTACATAGCTTTACAAATCACACAGAAATTATCAATGGGAAAGCAAGTGTATTAACCTATGGAGGTCTGGATTTGGAGTAACACTCAAAATTGAAGTTGAAAAACAAACTATAGGATGATCCAACTTTGATGTAATGTCCTTAAAACAAGTCAAAATAAGGCTCAGTAGTGTGTGTGGTCTCCACATGCCTGTAAGACCACCCTACAACACCTGGGCGTGCTCCTGATGAGGCCCAGATGGTTTCCTTAGGGAGCTCCTCCCAGACCTGGACTAAAGCTGTTTGTGATGCAACATGGCGTTGGTGGATGGAGCAAGACATGATGTCCCTAATGTGCTCAATTGGATTCAGGTCTGGGAAACAGGATGGCCATTCCATAGCATAAGTGCCTTCATCTTGCAGGAACTGCTGACAAACATGACAGACATGAGGTCTAGCATCGTCTTGCTGAGGATCATATCTCGGTACTTAATGGCTGTCAGGCTACCTCTGTGCGCCCCTCCAAAGAAATGCCACCCCACGCCATTACTGACCCACTGCCAAACCAGTCATGCTGGAGGATGTTGCAGGCAGCAGAACGTTCTCCATGGCATCTCCAGTCTCTGTCACGGCTGTCAATGTGCTCAATGTGAACCTGCCTTCATCTGTGAAGAGCACACATTTGTGGCCTGCTGGAGGTCATTTTGCTTGTCTATGGGAGTGCTCCTCCTCTTCTTCCTTGCACAGAGGCGGAGGTATTAACCTAGGTGTATATGGCTTTTTTCTTTCAGATCAGTCTTGATCTTGAGTCTTGAGTTTTTAAAAACTTTATTCTGGCTCTTTCATGCTGGTGGATAGTGACCATTATTTGGAATTTCAATTATAACTCAAATAATAATAATAATTTATACTACAGGGCCTGTGCTGCATCTTAAAGCAGATTTACAGAGACGGTGCTTCAGAACACTGTTGAGGGACACACAGAGGTAGCCTAATTCATACAAGCTCTCTCTCTCTCTTTTGCTCTTTGTTTCTCTTTCTCTGTCTCTGTCTCTCTCGCCCTCTCTTTCTAATAACTTCATTATTAACTGCATTAGTCTGCTATCAACGGCTCAAGCCTGCATTGCCATCTTTAAAAAGACGTTTTGGAACTAGCAAAAGAGTCGTTGGATGAGATGTGGAAGAAATACTCCTACTCACTATAGCTATTTAAGTAGAAAAACCGGACAAATCCCTTGAAATATATAATCTGATCAATGTCTTGAGGTGTGGCATTCGTAGTATAAGCGGAATAATTGACTCCGGACCGTTGAATTGTTAGAAAAATAATGCACACTCAAGGTGTAACGGCCACTCCGCTTCGCTTCACCACCTCGGGTGTGCATTATATTTCTTTTAATTCAACGGCCTGCCGTCAATTATTCCTTACATAATAATGAACTTTATTTTGTATAGTGCCTTTAAAATTTAATTTTAAAGCGCTTTACATACATGTAGAAAAAATAAATAAAATGATGCACACAATAGTACAGACAATACAAACAAGCATTCAATACAATGTTAATATAAAAACGCAGTAAGTAATCACTTTGATCACATAAGCTAACCTAAAAATTAAGTTTTAAGAGCCAATGAAGAGAAAGCCTGATTACCCGTAGTTTTAAGCCGAGTTGATGGAACAGTTAAAAGACTTGCTTCAGAGGAGTGCAGAATGAATAGAGTGTTAAAAGCTCTGACAAATATTGAAGAGCCACATTATTCAAGGCCTTATATGTAAGAATGAGTATTTTATAATCAATACAAAAACTAACAGGAAGCCAGTGCAATTTTACCAAGACAGGTATAATGTGTTCCCTTGCAAAGGTCCCTGTAAATATTCTAGCAGCTGGATTTTGTACCAACTCCAATTTACTTAGTGTTGCTTTAGAAACGCAAGCCAGCAAAGCATTACAATAATCAAGGTGTGAAAACACAAAAGTATTAATTCATTTTTCAGCCACGCAAAGTAAACATGGGACGTATTTTGGCAATGTTTCTGAGATGAAAAAAGGAGGCTCCGACTGTATTGCAAACATGAGGTTCAAATGTCAAGTTGGCATCAAATATCACACCAACATTTTTTAGTTTAGTTTGGAACTGTAGTGCAGAGCCATCCAGCTGTAAATTAACAGACAACTGGTGAGGTGAACCCATAAGCATTACTTCAGGTTTAGTTAAAATTTTCAGACATCGATTTTTTAAAACATTGGTAAATAAAAAATAAATTTTGAATTAATGTAAATCTCAGTGTCATCGGCATAAAAGTGAAAATTGAGACCCAGTGTTCTTAAAAGTTGGCCTAAAGAAAATATATAAATACTAAAAAGCATTGGGCCCAAAACTGAACCTTGGGGGACACCACAGTGCACCACAGCAACTTCAGGCTTGCATCCACCAATTACCACAAACTCGCTGACTTCCGGCTGTATGCATGTTCGCAAGAGAGTGGAGTTCTGGCTTCTTGGCTGACCTCTGACTCAATGTATGATGTAAGCTACATTCATTTTTATGGTGAAATACTTCTTTATTGCTGGATCTGCTGCTTGAAATATCCATGGTTTTTTGACAGTTAACAAAGAAGCGTGACAACAGCATTTTCAGGCTCCCTTCTGTGTGACAAGCAAGTGTCACGTTGTGTACAGGGAAATTTCTGTTTTTCATTAAGTGCCGTCAGCTCAGCATCAGTGAAAATTGCTTGGGTATGAACAGCAAAAAATGGTGACGATATTCATGTGCGATATTCGTCCCAGTGTGTACAGGCCTTTACATAATTCGTGGAGTCAGAGGTCAGCCAAGAAGCCAAAACTTGACTCTCTTGTGAGTCAGTGATAGGAGACATATAGGTTAGTTTTAAGATTTATGGAGCTTTAAAATAATGGCCACTATCCACCAGCATTACCAAACTTGAAAGAGCCAGGATATATTTTTTAAAAACTCTCTTGAGTCTGTGTTCATCTGAAAGAAGAAAGTCACCTAGGATGGCTTGGGGGTGAGTAAATTGTGGGTTAGTTTTCGTTATTCCTTATTTCGTTATTAATTATTCCTTTAACACACTGCTTATGATCAGCTGCTACTAGTGGTAGCGACACTTTTCCCTAGATCCCCAACTTGTGGAGATGCTGATGGCATGATTGGATACATTTATAGGAGCTTTAATCCGGTCTGTCCGCCAGTTATGAAGCACAGCCAAAGGTGTTTCTTTTTTGCTCCCCCCCACCCGTCTTCCATTTTTATCCAGCGGGGATATTGCTTCATCATTACTCAACAGAGACGCATGACTGGAGATGTCATTTTTACAATCTCCCTGCAGTTCCTTCATATGAAAGCAATTGATTTTCCTCCCTCTCGCCCACAAAAGAAGCCCCGCTCTCCTGCTGCCCAGCCATCCATTGAATGACTAATGAAAAAAACTATTGGGTGTATAATTGAATATTGTGATTGAAGTCTGCTTAATAGTCTTTGCATAACAGTGAGACATACAGAGCTAATAACCATGCATGGGCTATTCTGTGTGAAGCAGACTGAGCTTTTCTTCTCTGAGCGCAGCGCTGGGTTCTGTACTGTGAGCTGGGATTTATTGAGAGGATGAGCTGGCATAGACACAACATCTGTTAATGTAAGACAACTTATTTTTTTGTTGCTGTTATTTTTATTGTATTTATTTTTTATTTTTTTTTTGTGGTTAGCAGATGTCCACAATAAATATTGAGCCTTGGACCTCATGTGAGTTCAGATCTCGTGTTTTTTGTCCTCCAAGAATAGTATTGATAAAAAACATTATTATTGTAATAAATTGTAGTAAAAGTAGCTTGTTTGATTGTATTTCTGTGTAGCTTTTTCCTGTTTTTAAAATATATTTTACAAAAATAAAATTAATAATAATAATAAATACTATAATTGTTACGCTGGTACACTTTACGGAGGAGAGGCAAGGAGATTGTGGAGTTGAATCAACATAAAGGTATTTTAATAATAAATCAAAACAAGGAGAATCTAACAATCCATACATAACACATACATTAACCGACAAACAAGAGCTCAAAGGACAGGGTATTTAAACACAAGGAACTAATGACAAAACGAATGACAGCTGGGGAGGTGGAACAGAATTAACTAATAATCACATAAACGACAGGAAATACCAAATAAGGACAAACAGGAAGGAAACTCAAAATGAAACCAAAACAGAAAAACATGAAAACGAAACCAAAACCAGACAGAAATGTAACAATAACCCCACTGTAACCATCTTTAAAGGCACTGGAGTCAAGTCAAATCTAATCAATATGATGCAATTATTATTTAGATTTTTCATTTGCAATTTCTTTTAGTTTTTCACCTATTTATTTGTTTGTTTTGTTTATAATAATAATAATATATAAATATAATTATAAATTTATTTAAGGCATTCTGTAATCCTTGTAAGTTTCCATATGTTAGTATTCTCATTCATATCAATCCAAATTTTGGTAGCAAGGCTGCAAAAAAATCGCAAACTTCAAAATGAATAAAATATGAATGAAGAGATACCTCATATATTATTTAGTTTGACCTCTAGAGGTTGACTATGAACATTTTCTGAAGGTTAAGCGCCTCCATTCACAGACCATTTGTTTAAAAAAAAAATTATAATAATAATTTTTCAGAGTTTCAGTCCTTATTGTGTACACTCTACATGAAATGCACCCCACACAGTGCATCAATTGTAGATTAGTCCTCTTGAACTCTTGATTCCATTGAGCCTGGATTCACTGGAAGAATTATATTAATATAATTTTTTTTTTAAATGAATCGAGGAACATATTTTTATGGTGCTGAATGCACTTTGACATTCAGTGTTTTTAGAAGCTCGATTAAGATTCAGCCAGTAACACCAGTTGTGTTGAATTGAATAATGGCTATGGTTATATAATCCACATCCTAAGGAGGTGGAGCTATAGACAGTCGGGATTCCATTGAAGAGGCAGCGAGGGCGATTACAGGTAGTTAGTTGAAGTGAGTCAGGTTGAGGGGCTCTAAATGGAAGGGAAAAGTTAGAATGAAAGAATACAAATTATCTGTAGTGAGGTAAAATTAAAGAGTGCAGAGGTTTAGTTGAACGGGGCTTTTAATGGTGGTCTAATTGGGCTTATTCAGATGGAGTGGAAAAAGAGCATATTTCAGCAAACAATCAGTGAGTGAGCACACTCTTCGACCGTAGGACAAAAATTGCCATATGTGTTCTTGCTTGTCAGTTTTAACGCGTAATTGCCTGTCTTGCCGGCAGAGCTCAGTTGGAAATTGCATTTCACTGGCAAACAATGCCCTCTAAACATGGTCTGCCCGCTGAATGTTTATCTGAAGGTCCCCAAATATCTTTGATGCTTTCTGCAACGCTTGTTTGCAAAATAAAAAAATCTAATAATAAGAGCAGAATGAAAGATCAGTGAACCTTAGAACCTAAGAATGAACCTTAAACAACACAATGACTGAGTATAACATCAGCACACTTATGTTATAATTGTAGGTCTGATTATGTAACCACACAGCAATGGAGTGTAATATTTTATTGATTATTTTACTTCATTTTATTAGCCGCCATCAACTTGATTACTTCATGTCATATGACAAACATAGTAACATTAGTAATACTACAATTAATGCATAGTTGTAAAACAAGTAATTATATAATTATATTACTTGAAAATTTATAAATTTCAAAAAAGCATTTGCCATATGGTAAGATAGTGTATAACACACACACGCATATATATATAATAATATGTTTTTTACCTTGTATTATTATTGTTGTTGTTCGTAATACTGTTCTTTCATATAATTATTATTTATCATTATTTAAGTGCATTTAGGGTTTAATAATTCCTAATAAATATTATTAAAACTATTTAATTATACAAATAAATGTTAATTTTACATCTACATATTTTTCATTCTGTGCTCTTTAGATCATACTCCACTGGGATCATTTCAAAGTCTGCATAGAATTTGCACTGTATTTTTAATATTCAAACCAGGAATTTAGATTTTAAATGGCCTCCACTGAACGGTGTTGCGTCAGTCTGCTTTTAAGAGCCAGATGCAGGGACATGTTGTACTGTGTTCAATTCTCCATCTCTCTTTTCCATTCCTAAATCTCTGTCTGAGCACAATCCCTCACTCAGGCACCACTGACGAGCATCGTAATGGAAACTATAGTGAGAAACATGTCTATACTGTATATCATACTGGGGTTCCCATCTCCTTTATCTTCACATATGCTCATCCTCATATTCTCTTCCTCAAAGTTGCTCAAGGGCAACTTTGATGTTACATAATTATATGCCGTTTTATGACAAGCCTGTTTTTCTTTTTGTTCTGCACATCAAAGGTTCATTGGAATTAGCCTTCATCAGCAGGGAATTGGTTGAAAAGAGAACCACACATATTCAGCTCATCATAAAGTACCAAAGGAAGCTACAATTAACAAAATTTAAATGCAACACTGTCATCATTGACTTCTGCCTTATTGTGAAGACAGATATACAACCCCAGATACAGACTTTATCAGCTGACTTTAATGAAGAAATCCACTGAATGAACCCCATGGTGTTATGTTTTGATAACCATGTGTGTTTTCTGGGTGTGTGTTTTATAGGAGAGCTGTACATTGGAGGTGTTGGAAAGAGCATGTACAATAGTCTTCCCAAGCTCATAGCATCGCGGGATGGCTATCAGGGCTGCCTAGCCTCAGTTGACCTGAATGGCAGGCTTCCTGACCTGATCGCAGATGCTCTGCACCGTGTGGGTCAAGTGGAGCGAGGCTGTGAAGGTTAGTGTGCTGCTGCTCCAAACCATTCATAGGCTATCATAACAACATGTGACCTTAAACCCAAAATACACCTCTTCCACATCCAATTAAAAACTTTACAGGACACAACTCACACCTTATTCTGTGTCAGTTTTGGACTTTCCAAGTCAATCTAATTTTATTTTGTAAAACAAATTAATGTTGTTTTTTAAATTGTATTACTATTATTATAATTGTTGTTGTTATTTGTTAAACCTTTGTTAAAATCTTTTATATATTTTTATTATTATTATTTATTTTTTTACATTTTACAGTAAATGTCATTTGGTAACATCAGTTAATGTATTATCTAACATGAACAGGCAATAAATAATACATGTATTATTACTATTAATAATTAATAATTTATTAATACTGTATTTATTAATCTTTGTTAACGTTAGCTAATAATAATACAATCATTCATTTTTAGTTCATTGTTAGTTTATTAACTAATGTTAATAAACTCAGTAACTTGGTAAACTTAGTAAATGCTGAAAAAAGCATTAATCAAGATTCTTAAATGCTGTAGAAATATTGTTCATTCTTAATTCATATTTGCTAATGTTTTTAACTAATGTTATCTAATGAACCTTACTTTAAAGCATGCCAAACAATTGCTATGAATTTTATTAGTGTTATATTTAAATATAACATGTTTGGCTTCTAATCAAACATATACTATGGGTTACCCTTTCAGTCGAATCACTTCGACGTTACATATGGGATCTCGCATGAGAGACCTATCGCCTTCGAGTCCT